>VUQH01057082.1:0-17116 GCA_015106775.1 Etroplus canarensis | reverse complement strand
GAGACAGTTGCACATCTCAACTATATCTGAGCCTCACTGCCCACTGCACTGACCAAGGCTGGAATCTGAAAAGCAAATGTCTTTAAACTGCACACTTTCCTGAAGACCAAACAGTTGAAGTCATGACTTTAGGACTGACAGAAGCTCTTTCATCCTGAGAACTGAATTTGTAGTGAGGATATATACTGAATGCTTTTGTCTATGTTTGTATAGATTCTAACTGTTTTAAATTATTGGAAAACAAAGGAAAGGACACAGTACAGAGGTAGATTGTTATTTTTTTAATACCTACTTTATTCACTTAGATCTGAGCAAAGAATTTACTTTGTGTTCTCCTGTAAAACTTGAAAGCTTTAGAATTTTAATTTTAGATTTAAGATTTCAGAATTACAGAATTGAGATTTCATTTTAGTTGGAGTTTACCAATAATCCAATGTTCTTTTGTAAACATTGAAAGCTTCTGACTGATCAGAATTAATATGTTAGTTTGGTATATTTACCCGTTTTATTTCTTTGAAGTACAGTTGTATAATGTTCTACAGTACATGTCATGTCAAACTTCTGACAGATAATAAATCATACTGAAGCCAAAAACTACCTTATGATATCTTTACATCTTACTTGGGAGTAAAAAGAAAAGCTTAAGCTTGACAGAAATTATGTGATTTATATTGTGATTTATATCAATATCGACCGATATGAAAAATATTATCATGTTAAGAATTTTTCCAATATTGTCCAGCTCTAATGCCAGCTGATCTGGCATTGGCTTAAATATGTGCTTTAGGTATTTGTGTGGCAGTGAACATAGAAGTCCTTTCATCACCCTCTGTGTGCGTTTGGATGGTAGTACGGGGTATGTTTTTAACTCAGTATGATTTTTGCTCACATGTCCACCAACTTCTGCTTTGTTTTTGTTGCTGAGAGGAGGTCACACAGGAAATGGCATTGTCATAATCTCAAATGGGTTGTTCTACTTGTAAGGCTGCAAGTGCATGCTGAAACAAGAAAGTCTAGACAGTCCCATAAGTTTGTCAGCATTCATCATTTTTTGACTCGTTGTGATCAGAGTGCAAATAGATCAGAGCACCTTGGTGGCTTCATTGGATTCAAGCCCCCGACCATTAACTGTGATTTAAGAAGCCTTAATTAGGTTCTGCAGTTGTGCATTTCCAGTCATTACCTGAAGAATATCAATTGGAAAAGAACTTTTGTTGGAGATGGTTGATTGTCTTGCAAACATGATGTGACTTTAAATTCCTTGTGTAGCTGAGAGACTGGCACAGAAGAGGCTCTCAAACTGTTTCTGCTTGTTCCCTTAAGATTGGATGAATAGAACCCCCACCATCACCACCCTGCTGACTCTCTAGCCATTTTTTTTATAGAGAGGCCCATAAACGCAGGAGAAAGAAAAGAAAATGGCAGTGGGGGAAATTGAGAACCAGCTGAGCTGTTAGCTGTGTGTGTCTTTACCAGCCACAACCTTCGCAGGATGAGGAATTTCCTGAGATGCTGAGAAAGGTCCTGTCACACATTCAGGGCCACGGAAGAGCTAGTCAGAAAAAATGTGGGAAGAGCTGGTGAATAGCGCAGCAGGAACAGTGACAGAGTCGTCCTTTACTTTCAATCTTAAATAGGTGGAAGAGTGTAGGAACTTGATTCTCTCCTCAAACTGTGTTTCCTTCATTGTGTCTGTAGAAAAGCTGAAGTCTCAGAGAGGAATGTGTGAGTCAGGAGGAGGAGGATTGGAAGAAGTTGACAGGGAAGAGAGACGGATATCCTGCAGCCATTCTCCATGGGTTAATCACAGGAAATAGACCAGGCTACACCAGACACGTATACACCACCCAAGTCACCACATCCTAAACCACTGGCTGCCTGACTAACTTCCTAGATAGCTGTCTGGGCCAAACCAAATCAAAGGGAGTTTAGGTGCGTAGCAAATCAGTTGGATCAGTTTTAGAGTACTTTGTTCCCTCAAATCAAAATAGTAAAAACGCTCCTTATCTTTGAATCTTTATCTACCCAGTATTGTTCAGTTAGCATAGATTGTTTTAATTACTTTACTTTTTTAATGATCAGTTATTGCTTAATGTTCAGCATTATAATTATCCAGGCCAGTGCCTGGGGTAACACATGAATAAATTGCTTTATCAGATCAGCAGTGTAAAGTCCAAAGATGTTAAATTTATAAAGAAACAAAACACAGAAAAGCAACACATTTACAAGCCTAAGAAAGCAGCTTTTTGACACTACAGCTCAAAAAATACCAAATAATTAACGGAATATCAAATGGACTAAATGCTTTGTCAGCTTTAAATGTCTTCCAGGAAGACTAATATAAAGTTTTGGTAGATGTGTAGCAAAGGCTACACAACCTTCAAACCAAGCACACATTGCTCTGTTGTCTGACTGGATGCAGGTGATTTATTGGGTAGAGTTACACATTCTCGCTCAGACCTTCAGTTGTCAGATTTCCCTCGATTTGTTTTAATATGAAAGTGAACAGCAAAGGAACGAAGCCAAATTATTTTTCCAAGGTTCTGTCATGCTGTCTTGTTTCTGGCTATAAAACAGGCTGTTCATCTTAATTACTTGTCTTGTCAGAGAATTTGAGTGGAGTTATCAGCTCTAGGTTTAACACAAGAACGCATGCATAGCATTTGGTTATGTGCTTTTATAATCAAAAAATACATTATGATGATATTGCACTCCAGCTCAAAAATTGTATTTTTCTATATCAGAGGTCAAAACAAATCTTTAGATTTTGCAGTTAATTCCATAGAATATCAGTGTGAGTCTAAGTCAGCAGGCTTATACCTATGTTTTACAGTAATGCTGGAGCAATTGATATGATGCCATACCAAAGTAGATCATCCTTCATTCACACATAACCTATATATTATCCATAACCCAGTGCAGGGGCTTAACTGATTTGTTTCGCCATTGACAGCAGTAGCTAGAGCCATTATTACTGCTCTGTTCACTTGCTAATAAAGCGCCTCCACTCGACTTTGCATAGTCAGTGCTGTTTTACTGATTTCTACCCTCCAGTGTCTACAAAGGTAAATTATTACCTTAAAGCAGAAAGTGCAGCTCATGTGTCTGTGCTGTTGCCCACATAATTATGATAAGGAATGTTTTGATTCCACCATTTTCAAATAAAGAAAAAAAACACATTCAACTAAAAAAAAAAAGAGTTTAGACCTGCCATGATGTATTATCGGATGACAAGCTGGAAATGCTGTGGTGTATTATAATCAGCTGATCATTACAGATAAGTCAATGAAGACAGAGCTCACTTCAGTCAAAGAGAACAAAAATATTCTGAGTATTCCTGTTTCTTCAAAAGCTCAAGCAGGACACTGACCGCTTTATTAGGTACACCTTTTCAGCTCTTGTTGCAAGTATCTCAAAGGTGATCACATGGCAGCATGTGCCTTCAGTTGCTCCCTTGTATTTGTCCCCAAAGGGTCGCCACAGCGGATTAACCTGCACTGGTAATTTGGCAGAGGTTTTACGCCAGATGTCCTTCCTAACACAACCCTCCATGGTAAAAGGGGCTTGTGTCCTCTCCTGAAATTGAACCAGGGACTTTTTTGCTTGTAAGGTGAATGTGTAATCCACTACACTACAGGGACACTAGATCACATGGCAGCAACTCAGTGCATTTGGGCAAGATGACATGCTGCAGTTCAAACCAAGCCTCAGAATAGGTTTTTCAGAAGCTGCTGATCCACTGAGATTTTCCCACACAGCCATCTATAGGGTTTACAGAAAATGGTCCAAAAAAGAGAAATATCCACTGAGCTGCAGTTCTCTGGGTGAAAATGCCTTGATGATGCCAGAGGTCAAAGAAGAATGGCCAAACTGCTTCCAACTGATTGAAAGGCAACAGTAACTCAAATAACCCCTCTTTACAACCAAGGTGTGCAGAAGAGCATCTCTGAATGCCCAACACATCAAACCTCAAAGCAGATAGGCTACAACAGCAGAAGATCACACCAGGTGCCATGGCAGTCAGCTAAGAACAGAAAAATGTTCACTGGTTCGATGAGTCTCAATCTCTGCTGCAACATTCAGATGGTAGGGCCATATGTAATTAACATGAAAGCATGGATCCATCCGGTCGTGTATCAGTTGTTCAGGCTGCTGGTAGTGTAATCGTGTGGGGGATATTTTCTTGGCTCACTTTGGGCCCCTTACTACCAGCTGAGTTTCATTTATATGCCACAGTCTGCAAGTATTGCTGCTGACCACATCCATTCCTTTATGATCACAGTGTACCCATCTTCTGATGGCTACTTCCAGCAGGACAACACACCATATCACAAAGCTCAAATCACCTGTGCTTTATGGAATATTCTTGTTTCCTTGAATATGAAAGTGAGTTCAGTTCAGATGGCCTCCACAGTCACCAGATCTCAATACAATAAAGCACCTTGGGGATGTGGTGGAACAGGAGATTTACATCATGGATGTGCAGCAACTGTGCAATGCTATCATGTCAATATAGACCAAAAGCTTTGAGGAATGTTTCCAGCACCTTGCTGAAGCTATGCCAGTGTACATCCTAGACTTTACTTGCCATCCCAAGTAAAAATTATGCATATACATTCACTGGCCATATAAGCCTTGACAGATGTGCAAAGGACCTAAAGTGTAAATATTATTCATGTTGTTTACACCTTACAGTATGCTGCAATCATTTTTTAGAGTCCATTACGTCAGGCATGTAAACACAACATGTAGCTTACTGCACACTTAACTGTAAAAATAGCTGTGAATCTGTGGATCAGTTGTGTTTTTCAGTGTTACAGCAGAGTTAGCCTAGAGTGACATACGCCAGCTGTCTGGAATACAAATAACCAGACATTCTATACACCCACACACAGAGTAAGCAAAATAGTTACAAATTTTCAAATTCTTGGTCAGTTTGACTCCACAATGATGCCATGGCAGATAAAGAATTTTGCCACTCATTCTGACTGCAGTAAGCCTGACACTTAGCCTATACTTCTTTTGCTCATGACTGTCTCCTGGCATTCATGTATTATCCTAAACTACATTCTTCCTCCTCAGATGCATCCACTGTTTCAGCCTACATACTGTAAAAAAAATAAATATTCATATCTGTGTGTCATTTTGTTCATTTTTTTTCCTCTTTTGCAGTATTATGTGCCAAGAACCTCGCAAAGAAAGACTTCTTTCGTAAGTGCCGTGATTGTGACCTTTTTCACATGCATATTTCCAGCCTTATAAAGAGTCCATGTGACATAGAAGCAACTCTGAAAACAGAGTGCCATTGATGTTGCTCAGTTGCTGTTCTGAGGGATAACTGTTGACCTGTGATAGCACTTTAAAACCACAATAACCCTGACTCTTACCCCACAAACAGGGGTTTGTTGAAGATCGCAAAGCTTCTCTGAATGTGCCCAGTTTTATTTGATTTTGTTAAAGTGCCTGGATTAGAGTCTTCATTTCCTGCAGTGAATTCTTATCAGAATAAATGATGAACTCCAGGATCACAGTATTATTAATAATGGCAAACAAATTAAATTTGGTATTTGTAAACAGCAAGTCAATATCAGTTAAGACATAGATTAGAAGATGTTTTATGCTAAATTTTTTATCATGGAGATCATGTTGTTATCAATGCCTAAGCCAGTCAGGATTTTGATTTATTTTAATGTAACCAAATACTTAATTAGACATTTTTCTGTACAGGTCTGCCAGATCCATTTGCCAAGGTTGTGGTGGATGGATCAGGTCAATGCCACTCTACAGACACAGTCAAGAGCACACTGGACCCCAAATGGAATCAGCACTACGACCTGTGAGTTTCCCCTGCAACTCTCAGTACAAATGTACTTTAATTTTACAGTAATGTAATTTAAATTATAGCCCTTTAAAATGAAAATGTCATTATTTAATACATTATTTTTTAATTGATTTCCAGTTTAAGTTTTTATATAAATGTGACTAAATTAAGAAGATGCAGAAGATGTATATATCTTACTTTTTATCCATATTGACTGGTTAAAGGTGAAGAAGCAAATACAAACAAAAGCACTTCTTGTCATAATAAGCAGCTTTTCATTTTTTAGCTCATCCGGCTGAAGGACTATAAGCTAATGTCCATTGTCCCTCTGTCCTCAATTTACAAGAATCACTACTCCTAGAGTAGAGTATGCAGACTCTACACAGAAAGGCACCAACCAGCTGGGGGATTCGAACTCAGCACCTTCATGAGGCAATAATGTTAACCACCGTACCATCATGCAACCCTAAAATTTGCATCCTGTGGTCCTCTAATGGGTCTTCACCCAAATTGTGCACAAAGTCACGCTTTTTGTTTTACAGGCACTTTTCAATTTTCACAAGAGTCACTACTTCAAATAGTATTGGTCTGGACTGTAATGTTCATGAAATATGTGTTTGTGTGTGCCACACTGCCATCTATTTATGAATGCCATCATTAGGTTTATATGTGACACAATAATATTGTTTTAAGCTAGGTTAGGGCCGGTCAAGAAATAGGTCTATTGTTGTGGATATGATTGTTTGTGAGCCTCATTGACTTCTCAGTGGATTTTAATTCTCATCTGTTTGTGCAATACAACCAACCACTTAATTGAAATTTTGTCACTATCTGTCTGCACTTCATACATTACAATAACCTGTAAATCCTGATGCATCACTAGGCAGATGAACTACAAGTCATTGATGTTCTGGTTCACCTTTTTGTTGGGTGACAAAAAATATTTTTTTCTTGGATATTTAAATTGCTCTCCTTAAAAACCAGCATTAAAGAGAAAATAATGTGATTCTTTGTTTTTAGCTACATCGGAAAGACAGACTCCATTACCATCAGTATATGGAACCACAAGAAGATCCATAAACGACAGGGTGCTGGTTTTCTGGGCTGCATACGACTGCTTTCCAATGCTATCAGCAGGCTAAAAGACACAGGATGTAGGAATATCTTCTTTATCTAGTCCGCTGAGTTTTAATAAACAATTTTTCATGCTCTTCAGTTAGTACCATTGTGTTGAGTACATAATTTACATCCTTTTCCAGACCAGCGTCTAGATCTATGTAAGCTGAACCCCTCTGACAGTGATACAGTGCGGGGGCAGATTGTAGGTAAGGCTGGACACTCTGATAGTGTCTGTACAGATTACTCACATTGTCTCTTTTCTTTCACTGTGTGCATATTCTGCCCTCCCCCTCTACCACACTGTCACCTCTTTGACCTGTATGTCCTGCTTGTTTACAGTGAGCTTACAGACACGAGATCGCATTGGCAGCGGAGGCCCTGTAGTGGACTGCAGAGGACTGTTGGAGAACGATGGGTAAGTGTCACCAGATGTTTGTGCTGCTAATACCATACACTAACTTTTAAATACAGTATCATGTCTGGGTTTAGTCTGTTGTTTTTCCTGTTCGCGTTCCATGTGATGCCAGATAAAGACCCATTTTGGCTTGTGGGATCATTTTAGTAATAGTCATCAAGTATTTGAACTTCCTGTTTTTGTTGCTGAGTTTTAAATAAAAAAGCAGTTGACCCATCATGTGATTCATGTGTGTTTTTCTTTGTGTGTAGGCCTGTGTTTGAGGGATGTTTTAGTGAAGAGCCATTGCCCTACTCTGACTCTACTGGTGCTGCGGGAGGCGGGAACTGTCGTCTTGACTCTCCCAGTCAGGAAAGCCGTCTTCAGACACAGCGAATCAGAGGACAGGACTCCAGAGGTCATGGCCACACCCCTCAGAACAGACCTCATGGGCACCAACCGCCAGACCTGCCAGAGGGATATGGTCAGTGTTGAACTTCTCTAACTGAATTTTGTTGCTAGTTTGTCTGATCTAAACCTCATATGTTACATTTATAAGGCCATATAATAGCTTGCTTTCCTTTTTAAAACAGAGCAACGAACAACAGTACAGGGTCAGGTGTACTTCCTTCACACACAGACGGGTGTCAGCACCTGGCATGACCCCCGAATACCACGGTATGTCTACACCTCACTTAATTTTGTCCAAGCATAACTGGAAAAGAGGTGAAAGCCCACAAAGAGACGTGGTTATTGCATCTGCAGACAGACATAATATAACGCATCTCACCCCACCTCCAGGTTATACTGAATCTAAAAAAAGAAGAGTTGCTTAGAGGATTAGTCTGTTTTGAGTGAGTGCTTTCACATTTAGGTTTCAGAGCATCTCTAAAATGCATGGGTCCTTCCCACTGTCACTGTGAGCTTGTTCATGGAGCATCAATACATGAACATAAACAATCAAAACTAACCCTGCTACCTGATTCCCTGAGTCTTTTCGTGGGTGAAACTCCACAGGTCTGGAGTTTTATTGTGCTTGTAATAATAAAATATTTCATGTTCATTTTCTTGGATCTTGGAGTCTAAGTTTAGGTCAGTGTGAAGACTTGAGTATCTAGCATCTATGTTCAGGAGAGGCTGATTAAGAGCACAGTGCTTTCTCTCTCAGTCTCTTTACATGTTACTGCTGCAGGGACCTGGCCAGTGTAAGCTGCGAGGAACTCGGTCCGTTGCCAGTGGGCTGGGAGGTCCGAAGCACTGTGTCTGGCCGGATCTACTTTGTGGACCACAACAACCGAACCACACAATTCACAGACCCACGTCTACACACCATTATCAGGTACAGGCATGAACTAATGTAATCTGCCTCCTCTGCAGTGCAGAATTTAGGCTAAATCTGAACATGATCTAGTAACACTCCTAACAGTCGTGAATTGTATGATTTACAGAAACATGGGCTTACAGTAGATTTAACTGCTTATGCTGAACAGGACAGTGTGTAATCCTCTCTGCTCTCCTGCCTGGCATTCTTTCCCTTCTTCATGTTTCCTCTTTTACTCCTTCCCATCTCCAGCCAGCAATCCCAAGCAAAGGAATCTTCCCAGGCCCCCCAGATGGATGTGGGGGGTGAGGAGGGGGGAGGTGGAGGAGTGAGCGGCGGCGGAGGAGGGGATGGAGATGTGGCAGCACGATATGAGAGAGATTTGGTGCATAAGTTAAAGCTGCTCCGCCACGAACTGTCACTGCAGCAGCCTCAAGCGGGACACTGTCGCATAGAGGTGTCCCGAGAGGAGATCTTTGAGGTGAGTGCAGGCGGAAAATAAAGAAACACTGAAGCACTGGCTGTGTGTATTGAATACCTGTCGACCAAGCAAAACTAGTCTAAACCTGATATACTATATACATTAATGCTGTGTGTGTGCTGCATAGGAATCTTACCGGCAGATAATGAAGATGAGGCCCAAAGACTTGAAAAAACGGCTGATGGTGAAGTTCAGGGGAGAGGAAGGCCTGGATTATG
Organism: Etroplus canarensis; assembly: GCA_015106775.1. Classification (NCBI taxonomy): domain Eukaryota; kingdom Metazoa; phylum Chordata; class Actinopteri; order Cichliformes; family Cichlidae; genus Etroplus; species Etroplus canarensis. Next base: position 7,762 of record VUQH01057082.1, on the reverse strand, counting down.
GCGGGGTGGCCAGGTAATCTGCGCACTTCATTTGTTGTCCTTTTTTCAGGAAACTCTCAGCATGGTAGAGTTGTAGTTAAGTTGAGGATTGTGTGCAGGAATGACGAAGTAGTGCTGTGGGGGGGAAAAAAAATCCACATTCTTGCAGCAACTATTTAAATACAGATTTTCACATTTCCTGCCCAAGGAGAGTGCAACCCAAGTCACATTCTGCATGTGCTGCATCCTTGAAATGCAACACGTGCAGGCATTTTTGGTCATCTGATGGATGATGATGATGGGACTTGATGATGGTGAAAGTGATCTCGATAGCTTGCCAGTTAAAGCCGTTTATAGCTCATTTCTCCATTTATGCATTAAATTAATATTATTATGAGATTAATAATAATTTGAATCTGCCTCACTCTGCTTTCATGTCTTTAGTCTATCACAGGGCTGACTCAGAGACAGGAATGAGAGAAAAAAGAAGAATATATGTGACTGGTGGTTTGATTTTTAATTTGGAGCCTAATGTGACGATACACTTGGAAACGCACTCCTTGAGCTTGTCTCTTTTACTTGTTTTGTCCACCAAGTATTTTTTTTTGTCTGTGGAAAAATTTGGCTTTGTGTGGGGAGGGTACTGAGAAGAGTGGAGAAAACACACTGGAAGAGTTGGTAGAACTATAGCTCTGAGCTAAGACAGCAAAGAGCTGGCAAATGTTTTGATTTAAGGCTGATTTATGCCCGTCTTTGTCACCCTTGGCTCATGCCAGAAGTGACATCCTAACTGCTGTTGCAAGCTGAGCTGCGGTGTCATTTCAGCTGGTCATGCACCTATCAATTTTCATAACCTGGTGCGGGCGGCACAGCCAGGTTGGAAACAAGAGTTTGCAGTTGTGTCCGTTTTTACTATCATTTCAGTGATCTTAGTACAGGGGCTCTGAGAGTCTCAGAGTATACAGAGGACACTGCTGCAATAGCTAGAAAAGATGAGACTTTCTGTAGAAAACTTTGAAAACTGATTTCTTTGCTTCCTGTTATGATAGCTTTTACTTCTGTACCAGCACGATTGTAGAGGTTTTTTGAGTTCTGGCATCAGTCATTCAGAAGTGAGTCCTGCGCTCCCTCAGCAGCAGTATAAACAGTGACAAGGCTGCGGTGACATTACAGTTGGCACACAACACAACCAGTGTGGTGGCCGTGAAACCAAGCTTTAATACTGTTTTAGTTATCTGTTTATTATTGTTAATTAGGTCAGTTAAATCATAAAAAAAGTCTGGGAGTGAGAAATAAAGTCCCGAGGTATGTGTTTCACTCTCATCCACGCCCTGATGCATGATGGGCCGGGACAAACCCTACAGGCAATAAGTTGTAAGAGCTAACAGACATACACCTCTAACGCTTGGAAAGAGCACAGCTTGTAAAGATAGACTCAGTGAATGCGTGAGTGTCTCTGCTAATAAACACAAAACCCTTAAAGTCAACCTGAGGAGCAGAGCTAATGCTAAATGAGCCAGATGCTAGATAATGGAAATTCTCCTTTTATTCATGGCTTGTTTTAACATAATTACCAGGAACCAATTACATTTTGAGAGCTGTTATTTTTACATGCGTGCCCAGATTTTACTGCAGTGTTTCCCACAGACAATTTACTTGTGGTTGTGGGTGGCGCAACTACAATTTACAGACGTTCCAAAAACGCCTCACTCACAGGCACAGTTATGAAGCCGTGACAGAAAAGAACTTTTAGGTGAAATGTGAGAGACAACCTCAAATACTCACCTGCCCAGTTTGAATTAGCAGAAACAGAATACTTTATTAATGCCTGGGGGGAAATTACTTTTCGTTTTTTTTCCCCCAGAATCAGAATAGTGGTAATTTGAATGAGCAGTGTTTGAGGTAGATTAAGAATAAGCATGCACGTGCGCAGAGATTCCATGACAAAACATACATATGCCTTTGGCTGCTCCCATCTCCCCAAGGGGTCGCCGCAGCGGATTAATCCGCAATGGTAATTTGGGAGAAATTTCACGCCAGTTGCCTTTTCTGACGCAACTCTACATGGTGAGAGGGACATGGGTTGTGGAATTGAACCAGGGACCTTTCACTTGTAAGGCGAATGCATAAACCACTATGCTACGAGGAAACTGGCGTTAAACAAAACATTGACCAAAATGTATCTAATTGAAAAAGAGAACATGGAACTGTAGTGTTTTATCCTTTTATTCTTTGTGATTTTTGTAACTGTGTTGAATTGAACTGAACATTGTACACTCATACTGTATAAACTGTAAGATGTCGAAATGTTTTAGAAAAAATGCTACATCAGTGCTCCAGGTTTTTAAAAAAATACTACGCCAATAGATACAAAGATAGATTCCTGTAGGTTTTTACTTTACTAAAGTCTGTAACCTTACATATTTCTTAACAATGTGGTGTTTATCTGCAGGGAGTGGCTGTACCTGCTTTGCCATGAAATGTTGAACCCCTATTACGGCCTGTTCCAGTACTCCACGGACAACATCTACACACTACAGATCAACCCAGACTCCTCCATCAATCCTGTGGGTATATGCAAACACACACAGCTGAATAAGGCTAATAAGTCCCAACTCTGTGTCTGACTCCTCTGGCTTGTTATCTTCCTTTAAGGACCACCTGTCATATTTCCACTTTGTGGGTCGTGTGATGGGCCTGGCAGTTTTCCATGGTCACTACATCAATGGGAGCTTCACACTGCCCTTTTACAAACAGCTGCTGGGCAAACCCATCCAGCTCAACGACCTGGAGACCACCGACCCCGAGTTGCACAAGAGCCTCGTCTGGATATTGTGAGCAAATGCACCTCTGTTTAAATCATCCCGTCCCTTTTAACATAGTTTCCATTTCAATGTGACTTACTCTAATGCTTTATGTGCAGAGAGAATGACATCACCTCAGTCCTTGATCACACATTCTGCGTGGAGCACAATGCTTTTGGCAAGTTCTTACAGCATGAACTCAAGCCTAATGGCCGTAATATCCCTGTCACTGAAGAGAACAAGAAGGAATACGTAAGGTAATAAACACACAGTAATCCTCCAAACTGTGTCCTACATACAGAGTGTAAAGAGTACTTGCAAATCTTGCCAGTTTATTACAGTGCATTTATCTGGCTTGTGTTTGACTGTATTTTTCAGACTTTATGTAAACTGGAGGTTTATGCGTGGAATTGAAGCCCAGTTTCTGGCTCTACAGAAAGGCTTCAGTGAGCTCATCCCACAGCACCTCCTCAAACCGTTTGACCATAAAGAGCTTGAGGTACACATCTCATCTGTGAACAATACACCAGTATTTATTAAATTGAATTTGAATGAATTTCAGCACAGCTTCACGTTCAGTCAAATGCTATATTGCCTAATTCAGTATATTCATCTCTAAATCCCACCCGACTCTTCCTTCTCCAAACCTCTCTAGTTAATCATTGGTGGACTAGGAAAAATAGACCTTGCAGACTGGAAGACAAACACCCGTCTGAAACACTGCACAAGTGAAAGCAATGTGGTGCGGTGGTTCTGGCAGGCAGTGGAGGCCTTCAGTGAGGAGAGGAGAGGACGCCTCCTGCAGTTTGTTACAGGCTCCACCAGAGTCCCCCTACAGGGGTTCAAAGCGCTGCAGGGTGGGTCATGCACTGGTTCGAACACCACATACACCTGCTGAACACACTATGTGTCTCATATACAAGACTTTAAAGCAGCTTCTCACAAATGAGAATCACTGATAAAACTACAGTTACATAGAACATCCAGATTTGTAGTATGCAGGTTTTTAAATGTCATGTTTTCACGTTTGAGAAGGATTAGTCAGCCTTTACCTGTTGACTAATAATACAATAGGGCTTCCCTCCTGAATCAGAATTTTGTCAGTTGAGTTCAATTTTGCCATTTAAAAATTGTTTGTCATTTAATATGATACAGTAATGGATTTGTCAACGTAACAAGTCATGCAGCACACATACATTCAGGTCAAGCTCTTTTTGATCCTTTTTTAAAACACGTCAAAAATTTACACATTAAATAATGTAACAGACTTTTCTAATCTCCACTCAGTTTACCTGTTTCAAGTAGTTTGCCATCTTAGTAGCTGTTACATGAGACCCTGTTACTTGCTCATGGAGTTCAGATTTAATTTTAAGGCTCTTCAGAAGTTCAAAAAGAATTCACCTGAACTGTTTGATCCATCTCTGCAAAGATGAGGGAGGCAGAGCAAGACATTCTAACATTATATGACATTACATCTGGGCTTTTTGTCTGTTATTATAGGGCAGCAAATGCAATGCACAGCATATGGAGAACTGTCAGCTGTTATGCAATTTCCCCCCTGGGATTAATAAAGTATTCTGTTTCTGTCATTGAACTTTAGGTATATTTACACACTTTATTGGCTGATTGCATTAACTTGCTTTAACCCCCTTTTGGTGTGCTAGAGTTGCTCAGTACCTACATTGTGCTTACACTATCTGGACGAAAGTGTTGGGCCTAATACACATTACACCTGCAGAAGCTTTTATGACATCCAACTCTAAATCCAAAGCCCCTCACCTCCTATGCAGCTGCTCAGCCATGGAAACCCATACCATGAAGCTCCCAGCGCTTAGTTTTTGTGTTGATATTAAAGCCAGAGGAGGTTTGGAACTCTCCAGTTATTGATTAAGCAGTGACGCTTTTCTACTATGCACCTCAGCACTCAGCAACCTCGCTCTATAACTTTAAATAGTCTGTCATTTCATGGCTGAGTTGCTGTGGTTCTTCAACACTTATATTTTGTAACATTACCACTTACAGTTGATTTGGGAGGGAAGAAATTTCATAATCTGACCTGTTGCGACAGTGGCATCCTGTTACAGTCCCATGGTGGAATTCAGTAGCTAAGTGCTTGATTTTATACACCTGTGGCGATGGGACTGAATGAAACACATGAACTCAGTGATTAGGGGGTGTGGCCCAATAATTTTGTCCATATAGTGGACACCACACACAGGTTGCCTGAAGGGAAAGGCTCAGCTTGTGATAAGCATATCACTCCACGTGAGATTTTTTGTTAGCTTTCTCTTAGCAGTTACAAGCCCATTAGTCATGTCAGGAATCTTTGATCCTTCAAAGTCTGAACATTCAGGGGGAACCACTTAAGCAAAAACACATCATGGCAGCTGTGTATTTGGATATTAGCATGTTAAAAATAAAACATTTTTAAAATGTTATTTTAATATGCAGTAGTTGTTATTTAAATGCTAGCTAAATGAGTGGGTAAAATTTAAGAGCTTTTCTGTGTACCTGAGTAGAGCAGTGATAACTAGAATGTATGTGTGTAAGGCTCTACAGGTTCTGCAGGACCAAGACTCTTCACCATCCACTTGATAGATGCCAACACAGACAACCTGCCCAAGGCTCACACGTGGTAAGGACACTGCAGAGGTGCATGTTTCTCTTAAAATGTCTGTATTATCATTTTTAGGTGACTAATTAGCTCTTTTCTGCCTCCAGTTTCAACAGGATAGATATCCCTCCCTATGAGTCTTATGAGAAACTCTACGAGAAACTGCTGACTGCTGTGGAGGAGACCTGTGGCTTTGCTGTGGAGTGATGAATCCACACACACTTGGCTCTTGCACATGCACACAGACTGTGACATTTTACATATATGCACACACAAACAGAATATCAAGTATACACCAAGTATACAGAGCAGCCAAGCATCACAAGAACACACACAGCCTCTTGCCACCCCTTCACCTCCGGAGCTGTTGGAGGTTAAAAGGAGGAAGCACAGTGGGAGGAGGAAAAAAGACAAAAAAAATAAGGACTTAAAATTTTTTCAGATGTTTTGAAGAAGCATTTTTATCCTTCCGTTTTAACAAGCTATGATGTCATTCTTCAGAATGTCTAACCACCGCAGCGAAGTCTCGGGACAGAATCAGCCAGTGGCATATGAGCCTGAGAACAGAGAAATCAGATTTGTGAAGAAAAAGGCAGAGCCTGGTTGTCTTTCTGTCTGACAAGTTGATTGATTGACTAGTATTCATGCTTCGTGTTTAACCACTGTCGTGTCTCGAGTGTCGAGTGCGTGCATGTATGTACGTGCATTTGTGTGGGTGTGTGTGCATGAGAGTGAGAATCTGTGTCTGGCTTGCCACTCAGTTACGCTGTAAAAATTTGATCAAATGAGCCTCCTACTCTGTTAAGTTTTTGTCTCCTCTGTTTGTATCTGCGACCACTCTGATCCACTCTGATATTTTATTATTTATTACTAAGTGATTACTGACCAAGCTGCTATATGCTCTACGTGGAGCCCACACTAATGTCCTCATCACCCCCTTTACCACAGTTGAAGGGTCAATTCACAGGCAAGTAATCCACAAAGTGGGTTTTATTGAATTTTGTTACATTTTTTAACATTCATATTACTGCAGAGAAATACTCCTTGTGTGTGTATGAAACCTGCTAGTGTTTTGGTGTTTGAAATACCCTGTTTATTGAAATGAAATGGAAGTGGCTTTCCCAAGCCTTGATTTTAAAAATCTAACTCTACTGACAATATGAAGCGGTCGGAAGGAGTGACCTGGATTTCTTTAAGGTGAGCCACGAGGATGGAAAGAGGGTGTTTCAGGAATTCTTCCATTGTATGTGATATGTATAGTTAAAACTCCTTAGCTTTTCGTACAAGCTTTAACACCCATTTCACAATCCCCTTTTTTGTGGCCCTGGTGTTTTATTGTCCATTTTCATTTCTTCATGGCCTGAATGTTAGCAACAAGAGTCATCCTCAAGACCACCATGAATGAGTTTCTTAACAGTCATTAATGCTCAGAAGTGAATAAAATCAAAAACTTAAAAGTTGAGCAAGCAACATGGGGGGAGGGTGTTTTACATTAGACTGTTAACAAGCAGGATCATTTCAGTCTGATTTTTCCAAGGGTATGAGTTCACTGTGTAATGGATGCAGAAGTATTGTAACTTACTATGTACTAAACATTTATGAAAAAATGCATTGTAAATAAGATTATATTAAAAGAAATTACATTGAAAATATATTTCTTGTCATGGTTATTATTCACTCTGTGTAGAGGACTCAGTGTCTAATAAAACTATAGATATGGAGGTTAAACAAGGCAAACCTTTCCATCCTTGCAATAAAGGTAAAATTCAATGTAACTGGGTACATTTTATTAAAAGTTACTTATTGGGCTCATTTCTGTCTGTTTTTATTCTTGGACTCAGCTAGTAGAAGCAAGACGGAATACGTGAATGAGAATGAGGCAGGTGGAATGGTGAAGATGCAAGGATTAGAGGCAGTGAGTTAAATGCCTGCAGTCAACCATCCAAAGCAATGGAAAGAGCACAGGAGAGGTGAAGAAGAGAGTGCAGGCAGAGTGGAGACAAGTGTTGGGTGAGTTGCGACAGAAGGATGGCAAACATGAAAGGGAGGGTCCTGATGTTCTGATATACAGAGTTAAACAGTTCACTATCCAGAACAGTTCATATATGTAAGTATGAAGTCTGGTAAATATACATAAATATGAATACTGGAAATAATAAATAGAAATATATATACACACACACACACTACCAGTCAAAAGTTTGGACACACCTTCTCATTTAACGGTTTTTCTTTATTTTCATGACTATTTACATTGTAGATTCTCACTGAAACCATCAAAACTGTGAATGAAAACATGGAATTATGTAGTGAAGAAAAAAGTGTGAAATAACTCAAAACGTTTTATATTTTAGATTCTTCAAAA
>VUQH01057078.1:0-26264 GCA_015106775.1 Etroplus canarensis | reverse complement strand
CTCTTGACGTGCTGACTCCAGCCTCAGTCCACTCCTTGTGAAGCTCCTCCAAATTCTTGAATGGATTTTGTCTGACAATCCTCTTAAGGCTGTGCTTATCCCTTTTGCTGGTGCACCTTTTCCTACCATACTTTTTCCTTCCACTTTCTATGAATATGCTTGGATACAGCACTCTGTGAACAACCAGCTTCTTTAGCAATGACCTTTTGTGGCTTACCCTCCTTGTGGAGGGTGTCAATGACTGTCTTCTGGACATCTGTCAAATCAGCAGTCTTCCCCATGATCGTGTAGCCTACTGACCCAGACTGAGAGACCATTTAAAGGCTCAGGAAACCTTTGCAGGTGTTTTGAGGTAATTAGCTGATTAGGGTGTGACACCATGACTTTCCAATATTAAACTTTTTTACAATATTCAAATTTTCTGAGCCAGAATTTTGGATTTTCATTATCTATAAGCCATAATCATCAAAATTTCAAGAAATAAAGGCTTGAAATATTTCTCTCTATGTGTAATGAATCTATACAATATATGGGTTTCTCTTTCTGAAAGGAGTGACAAAAAATATTGAACTTTTTCATGATATTCTCATTTTTTGGGACGTGCCTGAATATCTCTTGACTGGCTTGGGAACAGCATGGTGAGCTAGAGAAGGTGACTAGGGAAAGGGAGATCTGGGTGTCTCTGTTTGGACTGCTGCCCCTGTGACCCAGTCCTGGGTAAGTGGCAGAAGATAGATGGATGGATGGATGGATTTAGAATGAGATGTCATGAAAGCTACTGTTGGTGGCCCATATAGTGTCCGTTAAGTGTATGCCTCTTTTATACACCGTCAGTTATCTTAATTTTTTATTGTCCTCTTCATTGTTGATATTTTAACAATTTTTAAACTTGTATTTTAAGCATTTTAAATTATGTCTTATTTACTTGCTGTACAAAAAACATCAGACATTTAACCCCTTCTTACTAATGTACTGAGATATATTTGGAACTAAAGAAACAAGTAGCACTTAGTCAACACTGGACTTGACAAATATCAGATATGTCCCTACCTCTATAGATTGCAGCAATAACACAGCAGCTTAGATTTCAGGCAGATGAGGTTAACTTGCATAGCAAATGCACAGCAAAGAGGGGTCAAAGAGAGGGTGTTTGTTCTTTCCTTTGTGAAGATCCAGTAGCCAGTTTCCAGCCTATCACAGGAATGGATAACTAGTATCTTTGCAGTGTTGTGGTTTACATATTTGACTTACAACTGAAAGGTCCACGATTCGATTCCAGGTTGGGACACAAACCTCCCCCACCATGGAGGGTTGCATCAGAATGGGTATCCACCAATAAAACCTCTGCCAAATTACCAATGTGGATAAATTCCCTATGGTGACTCCCTGGGGATAATACAAGGGAGCACCCAAAAGTGCAACAGGAATAAACAAAAAACTTTTTGTGGTCAAAACCGCAACTCATTTCCTCCAGGCATTGCTGCTGTTGACTGGCTTGCATATATTGTGTGTTACATTAACACACAACCTATAGCTCCATTAATTAGATAAAACACCCAAGGATTATCTTTAAATACATACCATTGTTCAGAAAGTGTTTTAAAAGATGACTCGAAGCACCTGAATCAAAAACATGAAATCTATGTAATAAAAGGCCTTTAAACCATTTTCCACTAGTAAAAGGTAGGCTGTAACGTTTGGCTGAAAAAAAAACCCTTTATCTTCTTTCGGCTGCTCCCATTATCGGCTGCCACAGTGGATCATCTGCCTCTTCCCTCACACCGACCCTCTGCATGTCCTCATTCACTACATCCATGAACCTTCTCTGCTGTCTTCCTCTTCTCCTCCTGCCTGGCAGCACCAGCTTCAACATCATTTGTCCAATATATCCACTATCCCTCCTCTGAACATGCCTCTCTGACTTTGTCTCCAAACTTCTCAACTTGCACTGTCCCTCTGAGGGACTCATCTCTAATCCTGTCCATCTTGGTCACTCCAAGCAAAAATCTCAACATCTTGAATTCTGCCACCTCCAGCTCCATCTCCTGTCTTGTTGTCAGTGCCACCATCTCCAGACCATACATCATAGCAGGCCTCACTGCTGTCTTGTAAACCTTTCATTCTTGCTGCTATCCTTCTGTCATTAGGTACCCCTGACACTTGTCACCACTCACTACACCCTACCTGTACTCTCTTCTTCGCCTCTCTTGTGCTCTGTCCATTGCTTTGGATGGTTGATCCCAAGTATTTAAACTCATCCACCTTCACTACCTCTACTCCTTGCATCTTCACCATTCCACCTGCCTTCCTCTCATTTATACACGTACTCTGTTTTGCTTCTACTGACTTTCATTCCTCTTTTGTCCAGATGGCCGATTTATTTAGAAAAAATCCCCCCTCTCAGGGTTGTTATGACAAGGGAAACTATCCACAAACTGTTTTTGCGTCATGTTGAAAACATGCCTATTTATGCTGTAAAGTTGAGTATTTTAAGCTGAGACTCTATGGGGACCAATTCCCTTTTGCAGCCAGCCTCAAGTGGCACCTAGAGGAACTGCAGCACAAACTTAGGCATTGGTGTCATTTATCAGCTCTGGAGGGTGCCCCTTGGATTTGCTGCAAAAAACATTTGTATAGATTTATCTTTGGAGAGAAAAGTACTATTTAACTAGAAAAGCACTCAGAGAACGCAAACCTCCACCAAGCAGCTCAAGCCTTTGATCTCGCTGAGACGCTCGTGCACATGCGCACACACGCACACACTTTCTTGTATTCATGATGTGTGGGGACATCAGACGCATTTAATTATAAGGTCATGATCCCATCATCCGATTCTTCCAAAAATTTAACCACCCTTTCTTTTTATGAAGCCAGATTCATTAAAAAATTTCAGCCAAATCTGTTCATAACTTTTTGAGTTATTTTGCACACAGACAAATAGACAAACGCCGATTAAAACATACCTCCACCATCTTGGCGAAGGTCAATTAGACATGTGCTCATGTTACTTATGCAAACTAGCAATTTGATAATCCTGATTAAACCTATAATATTTAGAGATGGTTCTGATAAAGAGGGAAATACAACACAATACCGTAGTGGTTTATATTCGGCTCACAGGTGAAAGGTTCCCAGTATGCAACCAGTAGGGAAACGCAATCAAATCCTGTTGGGTTACAAGCCAGTGGTACTCTCAATGTCTGTCCCAAGCTCGGGTAAATGGAAGGGTTGCATCAGGAAGGGCATCAAACATAAAATTTGTGCCAAAGTACCTTTCACAGTAGCTGTAGTTTATAATCCAATGGTATAATCCAATTTTAGCCCCCCCTCCTGGAAAAAAAAGAATTTTGTCCCCTTTTCTCCATTTGAGTAGTTTTAAAACATAGATCATATAAACAAGCCTTCAAGCCCCTGTCACACCTTGACAATTTAACAAGCATATGCCGACGTAAGAAAAGCACTGCAAATACGCTGACCTACATCGATTAAGTTCTAGGTAAGTTTTGTTTGAGTTAAGAGCACGCTGAAGTATGCCAATATACACCGTAGCATGCACAAAATTTCCGATGTTTGCCAGTGTATGGCTCAGACATCCCACATACGTGGTTGCAGGTACATTATGCATATGTTCACTCACGTTACTCATGAAGTATGTTGAAATACGTGGAGAATGTCTAGCGTACCCAAAATGTATTAATAACCTATGAGTAATGTGTTTTTAACCTGCAAGTAACATATATTGAACTCCCCTACAACAGATATTGAGGTTTATAGATTTATTTGACGGGTTCCAGTCGTACTGAACGTGTTTCTAAAATACAGCTACCGTATAATTGCGTATGTGCTGTAGAATAAATGGGCTTGAAGTTGTGAATGCCAGCAATACACTAGCACTGGTTGATATTACATTTTATATATGTTAGCAGTACGTTATGTATATGCCAGTGTTTTAGAGGAATTTGGATGCGTCTGCATAAGCTTGTTAAATCGTCATGGTGTGACAGGGCCCTAACTTAATACACTTGGTGGCTACATAAAGGTTGAAGCTAAAGCTTCCAGGCAAAAAAATTAGCAGGCTCATTAGCTATGTTAGATGTGTAAAGTAGTAGAGTGCTCTTGCATTGCAGAGTAGAGCTAGTCAGTCACATTATTATCCGGTATCACTACGAATGAGGGCAGTTAAAGCATGACAGTTCATTTTGAGTAAAACACCTTGTTCAACATTCTTTATTACTACAGTAACACATCTAGCACCCATATAGCATACATACTCGTGTAGATTGTAGTGAAATCATTTGGGAACTCATTTAGAATGTGTTTTTTTTTTTTGTAAACATGGCAAACATCATTATCATGCCTTGAGAGAATACAGAATATATTTATAGACTATGAAGTATATCTACAAATTAAAACAACATGATGTTGGTTCTTGTATTTTGAGTTGTGGATGTATTTTAATGTATCGATACCCATCCTCTGGAATATAATCTTTGACTGCATTGTCCTATTTGAATCCCAGAAGAAGAAGCAGATCACTATCACCAGAGGAGCATAACTTTCAGTCTGCAACTTATACTTGATCTGATTAAGGCTGCTGCGTCTTGCCCTTGGGCGATGTCTGTAGCCTTGCAACGGAGAGAGATAACCCGATCTCCACTTCTCTAGCACAGAGTCCAATTTAGCAGCTCAAAACTATGAATAAATCTAACACTCCATAATTGAATTCTTCAAACAGAGCATATTTTCAAGGTTATATCCAAATGTAAATCAATTTTTCAGCCTCAACAGTGAAAAGTCATTTTCAGTGATCTTAAGAATAAAATATGTCAAGCACCAAGGAAAACAAAGTAGTGATGTATACACTTTTTTTTTAGTTTAAAGAACAATTAACAGACACTGTAGTATGATTCATGCCCATTAAGAGTCTATTTACTGCTTAAACACCATAATAATTTTGTCTGACAATGAAATATGTGTTGAATAAACTGTCTTTCCTCCTTTCTTTTTGTTATGTTTTGCCTTGTGCAAAAATACTTAGAAATAAGAGATGTAGAAATGTAATTAAGGCTCATAGCTGTATCATCTCTGGCAACAACAAGGTTTGTATCAATACTCATCCTATTCTGCCTTCAAAAGGTGCCCTGAATTATAATTTCCATTAATTGTTTGGAGGGTTACTTAGTATTTATTCAGCATGGTTTCCCTAATTATTTCTCCGGACGTGTTTTGTCGTGTGCATAATTCGTCATTCCTCTGGGACAGTGTTGTGAGTGGGTATGCTGAGAGAGCCAGCTAATAGGGGGGAAATGGCATTGAATACCAATGCACAGACCAGTTAGTCCTTGCAGTAGGGGCCAGACACTCTGTTTGTGTTTGTTGTGCTCGTGTGTGTGCTTTTCTGCTGTGTGTGCATGGTTGCACATAACATATTCGTGTGTGTGTGTGTGTGTGTTAGTGCACCGTTTGCTGCTCTGTCCCCACTCACATCCCGTCTGGATCGAAACCCTGCCCTTCCTGTGCTAAAATAAACCCACCTTGGGAAGTTGAGGACCTTGCACAGAGCGCTGAGTGTTACACCTTTTGATTTTTCACTGTCCGGGTCCTTACGTGCAGTGCGTAAATTTGTTTTGTGCACTTAACATCAAAATTGATGTATAAATACTACAACAATAGTTTCTCTTAGTGAAAACAATTTTTACTTTTACAGATTAGTGAAAGTGTTAATATATATAAAATCAACTATTACCATTCTTTCTATTTTAAAAGAACATTTGACCAAAGCTTCTTTGTATTGTACATATACAGGAACATATATAACATCCATCATTGTCAAATATAAGAATACTTACTGGCTCAGAAAATTTGCCCCACCCCTCCCAAGGTGGATTTTATGTAATCAAAACGCAACAAGAAAATGCACCAGTGAACTAATAGCGACACAATAAAGATGCAACCCATAGCTACATTTCTGATCTGTCTTCAAAAACTGTCTCACCTTGAGGTTTAAACGATCCCATTAGTGATTGATTTTTGACTTCTGCGGGTGAGGAGATGCACATATTGATCTTCTAAAAGGAGAAAATGTCTGTCAAAGGAGGTTTTATGAAAATACAAATCCCTATTGAGCTATCCTAAGTTACAGAGACCTCGTGGGGTTTCTCCACGTCATTGAGCAAGTAAGCAGCTCTTAATTTGGTTTAGTTAGTAAAACGGAACATGTTTAGTTAAGAAAACCCTGAGCACTTAAAGGACTTGTCCTTGTTAGCTTCAGTCTACAATTTGATGTTAACTGGGCAAACTCCATCTGATTAAGAATGTGAAATATGTTGAAAAGCTCCAGAACAGTTAAAGGGAACTGTGACAGCGGTGATGGAGAGACTTGATAAGCTTAATTACTATAATATTTATTGGCTTGTGAATGTTAATGCCCCCTTTTTGGCTGTCTCTCTCCTTCTCTCACCTTCTTACAGCTCATAGTGGAGAAGACCACAGACTTCCCCTCTACTGAGTTCTCTCTAGTGGAGGATGTGGCTCTGCACTTCACCTGTTTGATGGACAGGCTGAATGAGCAGCGCCTCTTCCAGCCTGACCTGTGTGACGTTGACATTGTTCTAGTGCGTCAACACAGCACCTTTCCAGCCCACAAGGGTGTGCTGGCAGCCTACAGCCCTTTCTTCCACTCACTTTTTGCCCAAAGCAAACAGCTGCGGCGGGTGGACCTGTCGCTGGATGCCCTGACTTCTCAGGGCCTGCAGCAAATCCTTAACTTCATTTACACCTCCAAACTGCTGGTAAGCAGCCGCACTGTCCGCGACGTGCTCAACGCTGCTACCCTGCTTCAGATGAGTGACATCGCAGCCTCCTGTCGCGACCTTATCAGCAGCCACTCGCTGAGAACCACCTGCACAGATATGACCAGTCAGGAAGGGCATGGTAGCAGTGAGCCAGCTGCTGTAGCAATGCCCCCCAGCCAGATGTACCGTGAGATCAAACAGGAGTCAGAGCTTGGCAGGGTGTACACGAGAGAAGGCAGCAGCCCGTTTTCTGTCAGAGTGGAAGAGACGGGCAAGACTGCTTCTCAGACAAAGCAGTACTACCAGAAGGAGGCAGAAGGAAGCGGGGCCAGCACAGGTGTAGCTCCTATGTGTAAAGTGGAGGGAAATGGAGAGGAGTCAAAGACAGCAGATGGCCACACCTCCTTCAACAGAGACCAGATCATCGTCGAAGTCAACCTTAATAACCAGACTCTTAATGTTTCAAAGGGATCAGAGGGCAAACCGGCCACTGTTACAGAGACTGCCACCATGTTTGGCCACTGCCGCGACAACCGGCAAGACTCAGAGGGCGATGAGGAGAATGAAGTGGAGAATGATGATGCAGCTGGAGAAGAGGATGTTGAAGACTTGAAAAGGGGTGACATAATGGCACAAAGCAGTGAAGAGGAAGAAGAAGAGGAGGACGAAGAAGAGGAGGAGAACACCTTAAACATTCCAGGCTTGGAGCAGCCAGCCATAATGGATCGACCTCGCCGAGGCACCAGAGCCTTGGCCATGGCTGGTACCACTGCCTCAATGCGGCAGACTCTGGCAGAAGCCACGCTGGCCAACCAGCGGCAGGGCGGGAAGAGGACACTAGATGTAGAGGGCCTGGGCCAGAAAGTGAGGCTGGAGGAGAAGCAACATTTCCCATGTAAGAAGTGCCCTCGCATTTTCAACAATCGCTGGTACCTGGAAAAACACATGAATGTCACTCACAACCGAATGCAAATCTGCAATAACTGTGGAAAACGTTTCCTGCTAGAGAGCGAGCTGCTGCTGCACCAACAGACTGACTGTGAGAAGAGCATCCAGGTATGATTCCACCATGATGGTTGTATCTGTATCACTTATAACTTCGGGAGATGATTCAAAATTTGGTTTAGGCCTATGATTCCTGCTTTGGGTGTGTGAGGTCCCAGGTTCAAATCCTAGATGAGCCCCCATCTTTGTTAAAGCTTGCTCAAACAGCATTTCAATGGGACAACAGCAGGGTGAAAGTTTATTCAAGAAGTTGAATAAAATGATGAAAAAATATATACCAGTCAAATCAAAGATGCTGCTGCAGCACGGTGGGAGGGAGAGATGAATAAGTAACCTAGCTATAACAGTTCAGCCCATATCCATAGGTGCTTTATATATTTCCCTATAAATAATTTAAGATTCCTTTAAATAAACATGAAAAACAGTACTGTTTGGATACATTCACTTTTAGGTAAAGCTGGGAAGTCAACTTTTGTTTATCTAATAATGCCTGATTTTTGTCAGTGTTTTTGTAGAACACCAGACCTCTACCTTTGTTCATAGCAGTGGTGCTGCCGTCTCATAAAATGGGCTGAAAATATCTGAATTCATCTTTTATTTGGTTCCAAACTAATAATTTTTATTTAGTTAAAGTAAAATGAAGCCACTCACAAAGACAACTTGAGAGAACAAAGCCTGCAGCAGATCCATTTTTTGAACTTCAACCAGACTCAAAGTCCAAAAAGCCAAGGTCTCCTTCTGGCCAAGTGAACAAAACCACTAAATTCAAAAACAAAGAAAGACAGACTGACTTTATGATTTTTGGGCATGAACTTATATAGAGAGGAGCCTCGACTCCTCCTATTCTTCTTTATCATTTCAGCAAAACATAATTTTTAATTATGCCAAACAAGATCTTCTGGACTCTCCTAGTTTCTGTCATTTCAGTCATACTAGAGATCATTATTTCCTGACTCCTGCTAGTTATTTAAAATAAAAAGTTAAGCACACACAAAAATACATATTATTTGGTTTTCAGTACAAGTTTGTTCTAGGGACTCCAACATTACTCCAAAACATGTCGTGTTGGGTAACTTATGATGCTCAAGTATCTTACCTGTAGGGTCAAAGCATACTTAGCAACTCATTAAGGTAACAAAGCTCCTACACACACCTGGTTGAATTTTTATCTACCAGGTCAGACACAAGCTAGGGCTATATAGCCTTGCATGCAGTTAGCCCTCTAATACGGATTATGATAACACAATAGAGGTTAAACTTCTATAGTTCAACATAGAGGATATTCTACACACATTTATTGTGAGGTGACCTTTTGGCTGCTTAGTTGTATTCTCCGCCAAGCGGTCGCCACAGCGGATTAATCTGCATTGGTAATTTGGCAGAGGTTTTATGCTGGATGCCCTTCCTGACGCAATCCTCCATGGTGAGAAGGGCTTGTGTCCCCACCTGGCATCGAACCAGGAATCTTTTGCTTGTAAGGCGAATGCACAAACCACACACATTTTATTGTGAGTAAGCTGGATAATTATCAAACACTTATGGGGTTTTTCTGAACAGTGCCAGCTTTATTGTGCCACTGTTAGTTCAAAAAGTAATATCTTAAAAACATGAAATACAGTGTTTTTAATATATAATCAGTTTTTGTTTCTAATTAATATATACATGGTTGCAATAACTAAAACCAGTCAAATGGCAATCAGTAATAATCAGTTTTGATATGTCTCACTACCTCCACTATTATCCCCACAGCTATGAGCAGCTGGACTCCTGCTGTGGTTTTGAAGATCATTTGCTTCTTTAATCTAGTGACTCTAATTGCTTTTTTGCTACAGTGCATGCTCAAGAGTCTGTATAAACACACACCTGGATTGTATATGTGTATACATTCCAGATAAGTCTTTTTAATATCTAATTCCAGGAATCACTATACATATATTTTCCCTGTTTCTCTCATTTCTTCAAGTGTGTGACCTGTGGCAAAGCCTTCAAGAAGCTGTGGTCGTTACACGAGCATAACAAGATCGTCCATGGCTACGCTGAGAAGAAGTTCTCCTGCGAGATCTGTGAGAAGAAGTTTTACACGATGGCTCATGTCAGGAAGCACATGGTTGGTGAGTGGCAGTAAAATCAACTATCCTGGTTGGTCACTTTGT
The DNA here is from genome assembly GCA_015106775.1 of Etroplus canarensis. Classification (NCBI taxonomy): domain Eukaryota; kingdom Metazoa; phylum Chordata; class Actinopteri; order Cichliformes; family Cichlidae; genus Etroplus; species Etroplus canarensis. Next base: position 16,312 of record VUQH01057078.1, on the reverse strand, counting down.
TCCCATGTGTTACTTTCAGCTTCCTTTTCCACATCCCACCGATTGTTGTGCAGGATTTGTTTTGGGTGTTGCTTTCCTTTCCACTATTTAGGGAGATAAGCATCTTATTTCCCAAATGGGCTTACCTCAGTCCTTGTGTGCATCCATGTTTCTGCAGTTAAAGAAGTTCCTTTTATCCTAGGGCTATTAATATCATAGTCAAATTTATCCAGCTTGTTGTAGGAGAGACTTCACAGTTCGATTTTGAAACTTAAAATGGAAGAAGTAAATGAGACATTCCCAATATCCTCAGCATTTTTTTTTTTTTAGTGAAAAATAATGTCAGTGTTCTTTAAATGCTTCTTGGGGGAGGGACAGTATTTAAATTCAATCAAGAGTGTCTCAACATTGAATCACACAAACGAAGCTTGTCCTCTGTGTGTGTGTCTTTGTGTAGCCCATACCAAGGACATGCCATTCACCTGTGAGACGTGTGGGAAATCATTCAAGCGCAGCATGTCCCTGAAGGTTCACTCTCTACAGCACTCAGGAGAGAAACCCTTCAAGTGTGAGGTTTGAGCTCCTTTCATATGCTGCTGCTCTCCACTTCACTTGAATGGAGAGTAATTCTAAAACTGAGGTAGATTTAAGATGTTTGAGATTACTGGAGTGGAGTATCGTTAAAATCTGAATATTTGTTTTAAGGTCAAGAGATCCAGAGGCAGACATCCAGATTTGAAGTTTGAACAGAATGAAGAAAACTGATGATTAACAAATCATTTGGCTGTCTTTATATGATCCCAGTAGACACTTAAACTGTAAATATTTAATAGTCTCTTAGTGTCTTTTTGGCATTGGGTTTACTCTCTACCTTTTATAGCTTGTTATTTCTTTGATTGGTTCATATATTTGGCAGAATGACTCTATAACTGCTTAGAGTTTGATATCGTGCATTGGCTTAGTGTAGTTTAACATAAAGACAGGAAATGGGGAAAGAGCTCCCTGGTTGACTCTAAAGATGACAGAGGTGCCAACTGGCTGTTGTTTATATCAACACATTTACCACATAGGCGCGAGAATGGTGTTAAAATCTGTCTGTTACTTGGTAATGATTCATTTTTTCTTAAATCTCTTAAGAATGCTTTAAAAAAGAAAACTCTCAAATTTTGATACTCTGGTCTTGAAATTTGAATTACGTTCATACACTGCCTGGCCAAAAGTTACCTTCAAGATTTAACTAAGCAATTAGGTAAGATATACGGCCTGCTGTTGTGTCCTGCATCAAGCAAAGATTAAAAAAAACACTTATCAGTGAGGCTATTTGGAAAATATGCTTTAACTTCCTGGGGAGCATTAAAATTGGAATATGGAGCAATGTAAAAAGGTCAGGTGGTCTGATGAGTCCAGATTCACCCCATTCCAGAGTGCATGATGGGTGCATCATGGTAAGAAGAGAGGCAGATAAAGTGATGTGTCTTGTTGTGCCTAGTGGATACTGTGCAAGCCTGTGGGGGCAGTGTTAAGACCTGGGGTTACTTCAGTTGTTCAGCAACATTTTGTATCCAAATATGAGGTCAGCTGTCTACCTGAATTATACTGCACTGAATGGCCAGGTTTTCCCAGCAGTGAGTTTTTCCTTCCCTGATGGTATGGGTATATTTTCCAAGAATAAAAGGCAGGATTTACCAGGCTCAGATTGTGAAAGTGTGATTCAGGGAGTATGAGACAAACTCCAGACCTTAACTCCACTGAGAATCTTTGAGATGTGCTGAACAAGACTTTACACAATGGTCAGACTTTCCCGTCATCAATACAAGATCTTGGTGAAAAATTAATGCAACTCTGGACAGGAATAAATATTGTGACATTAAGCTTATTGCCACAGTGAATGTCCTGTCATCAAGGCTAAAGGCGATCCAACAAGATAAGTGTGTGTGACTTTTTTGGTCTTTTTACATGGCGTACAGTATCTAATAAGTTTACAGGAGACTCAGAAAGATGCTGTTTATATACGGTAGCGTTTTTACTCAAGTTCATCACAATGTATTTTGTTGGAAAAACTGCATATAGCTGAGTGTTGCTTTCCTCCCAAAATGACTGTAATAAGACCCATCAAGTGCATCTTTGCCAACCAGTCGTGAAAAGACCTTCTGTAAACGTATTTACTTTGCACCATTTCAGAACTGTAGTGAGCGCTTCCAGTACAAATACCAGCTCCGCTCCCATATGAGCATCCACATCGGACACAAGCAGTTCATGTGCCAGTGGTGCGGAAAGGACTTCAACATGAAACAGTACTTCGATGAACACATGAAAACACACACTGGTGAGTCACTTTTTGCTGCACTGTTGTTGATTGTCATGGTTGTTGAATCACAGCAGATCAATCTTCGTGAACAATTTTTTTTAATGCAGTAGAAATAAGCTGCACACACTGACACCTCACAAAGTCGACATGATGAGCTTGCTTCCTTGTTAGCAAACCTCTACTTATTTACACACTCAGCGGATGTGAAGCAGCAATATCATTCATTTTGCTGTTGTGTTCGTGGCCCCCTGATGATTCTTCCAATATTCGCTTTGGATTTAGCTCAGCTTTGCTTATCACCAACTGTGAAATACACGACTCTTTAGCTGCTTAATTATTTTCATCTGTCCTTTTGTTGTTGAGAAGGTATCACCAGTTGGAATGTTAGAACTCTTTTACTGAAACAACTGCGTGCTGCAGCTGGAAAACATTCTGGCAAAGAGCATTCAGAGTGAAATCAAACAGTAAAGTTGCAGGCTATAAATCAAAACCATGTTTTGAATGTTACTGAAAAGGTCAGAGGAGAACTGCGAAGTTATGACAAGCGAAACCAAGCAAGTGTATTTTATGTCCCGTTTTCTGCAGGAGAGAAGCCTTACATCTGTGAAATCTGTGGGAAGAGCTTCACGAGCCGGCCCAACATGAAGCGCCATCGCCGCACCCACACTGGAGAAAAGCCGTACCCCTGTGAGGTGTGCGGCCAGCGTTTCCGCTTCTCTAACATGCTCAAGGCCCACAGGGAGAAATGCTTCCGCGTCAGCAACCCAATGGTTACTGATGGCAGTGACCCCCTGGGCCTCGACCGACCCTTGGTGCCGCCTGCTGTGGACTCTTCTGGTCAGGTCCAGCTGGGAACGGCGCTCCCTGCCACATCCGTGACTACACCCGCTGCTGCCTCTAGCCCCCATCCCCTCCATGGCACCCAGCTGTCTCTCCCCCTGCTGCACTCCATGGGGGGGCTGCCTCCCGCCCCGCATTTACCCCCACCACCTCCACTCTTTTCTGCTGGTAGGATGAACTCCAACAACTAACAAATCTCTGTAGCATTAAAAAGCACTTTGTTACTTTTGTTTTATTGTTTTTCTTTGAGCTTTTAAGAGGACTCCTGCAGAGGGAGAGCGATTCACCTCAGTGACATTTACACAGAGGGGAAAAACTGAAAAATGCTATATGGAGGCCTCGTAAAAAAACACACACATACAGCTACCACAATAATAAATAATTATTTTTTACTCTGTTGAATACAATAGATAACCTCAGAGTCCAGTAGGACGTTTCATCGTTACTCTTCTACTCATAAATTTCACAGGTCTGTCCTGGTTTCATTTTAGATTTTCCGACAACGCGCATCTCTCCGGAGCCTTGCACAATGCTGTGATTGTAGCATCTTTTACAAACTGGGAGGAAGAGCTTCCTAAATACTCACTCATACTGGGGTCATCAGTAGAGCAAGAACCACATCATAATGAGAGAAAATGATTTATTTTTTGTTCTCGGCCAAGATGTAGCGAGTGGTTCTGGTCAGACCCAGCAATAACCAAATGCTGATTTGTCTTTGAGCATATACATGTATATGGCATTGCCAATAACCAAATCCTGTTAGCTCACCTGCTATAGTTAGGTAATGTAATTCAGCATTTATAATCGACCCTGCACCTTACATTTAACTCCAGTGATATTTAAAATGTACTCCTAACCGTCTTCGTTTTTATTATCGTGAATAGTGTGTAATTTGTGGCACGTTATGTCATTTTCTAAGGACATAAAGAGAAGTTGTGACACGTGGAGAGTCAGCTGTGCAATGCAGTATGTGGTGTTCGTGAGGGTGTGTGTGTGTGAGATGCAAGGCAGAGACTTGAGATGAGAAACCTCAGATCAACGTTTAGCTAATCAACGTGTGAGCTTCCCTGAGTCAGGAGAGAGTCGACTCTAGTTTTTTTGCTTACATTAAGCAGGCGTTCTCCTCTCCTGCAGATCTGGCTATGAGATGATATGGCACTTTTTCTGTGACTTGTTAGCAACACCTAATGTACTCAAACCTACAGTATATTTGTGGGTTAAAATTAATATTAATGTTAATTATTGCTTATTTTCCCAACTAAACCCTATCTGTGTAATTAGCTGAGTGTAGGGAGAGAAATGTTCACTTCAGTGTGCTTACTTAGCTGAATTAAATGGCCACATTTCATCGTAAGACCGAATCTGTATTGTGAAATGACAAATGGTCATTATATTCAAACACTTAAAGCTCTTAAAGAACACTGGCAGTGATAAATTTTGGCACAACAGAGCTGGTCACTAAAAGGACTCCTTACTGTTACATCATTATTGTAATAGAGTGATTTATTTTTGTTAAAACAATAATCTGTAGCAGCTCATTAAAAGTGGGGAAGTGCAGTGTAATACCCCTGAAAATGTCTGTGTACAATTTTGTCTATTGTGTCATAAATCTACCATAGTAGATCTGGAAAAAAAAATCATAATCAAACCCCTTTGAATATAAATCACTTAAGGGAATAGATTGGAATTATCCTCATTTGCGTTCTTGTCAAGAGCTGAATAAGAAAATTGATACCGCTCAAACATTGTAACTACTTCTTTATATGCTCAGCGCATTTGCCAGAAATGTTTGTTTTATGCACAAATTACACAAGCAAGACACAAGTTAACTTTGTCTATCAACACACATTTGCATATGACTATCCAGCAAGCAAGAGGCAACAAAGTTTTCTGGTTTCCTTCTTGAGGTCAGTTCGTTTTCCCGGGTTCTATTGACCAATTCCCAAGAGGGAAAGCATCTGTCTAAATGCAGTTTCTGTACCATCAGCTATTTTCAGTAGCTTTTTATCAGCTTTTTTCCCCATTTAACTGCATTTCTATTCCTGAGCAGTGACCGGGGGACAGAACAGGACGTCTTGGTCCCGATGCGTTGACTACACCAGAAGCACCAAAATTACTGTCTGTTGTCCCCGGAGCCTAAGTCAGCAGACTGACTAATGGGCTGCCTGATTGGTGGAGCTTCAAACTTTAGAATTGGTGTGAGTGGTACCAATCTTCTCATTTAACTCGCAGTGAAAAATCAAATAAGAGCCCTTCGCTGACCTTTTAGTCAAGTTCGTATTCAAGAGTCTCTGTGCACTGTCATTACTCTCCAGCTCACTTTATTAATAGCCTGATATTAGTGTAGCATTAATCTGTAAATATTGTTAAGATGTGCTTCTTCCTTGTGATAATTCCTCATGTTTACATTTGGAGAGTCAGTTGAATGTGCCCCAAATGTGTCTTGGCTGGTACTACAGAAAGTGAGAATTTGTGGATTTGTAAATGTAATATGTTAGTTGTTTTATTTTAAAAAAAAAAACAAATTAAAGCACCTTCAGGTAGTCTTATGTCTAAGCTCACCCCAGATGTACACATGTATTTCTTAAAATGCCATAGTTAAACAGTTAGGGCCACATCAGAAGTTATTTAATAATGGTACACTTTGTGTTTTCTTATGTGTCAAACACGTTTTGCTGCTTTTGTATCTATAGTCAGTTTTGGCAGCCAGGGATCAGCCCACCAGGGCCTCTGCCCCTGACTGATGCCCAATCCACCAGGAGCTTACCCTCAAGCCTTTACCCTGGACCAGGGTGAACAGTTCCCTTCATTTTATTAACATCGTATGGGGCGACACTGTCAATATACTGGTTAATCTAAGTTTCTTCCCTCACCTGTGGTTAAGAGCTCTGGGTAGAGAATGAGAGAATGAGATCACAGATATAAGTTGTGGAAATGAGCTTTCTCTGCAAGGTGTCTGGGCTCAGCCTTAGAGATAGGGTAAGGAGCTTGGTCATTTGAGAGGGGCTCAGAGTAGAACAGCTACTCCTCCACATCAGCAGGAGCCAGTTGAGGTGGTTTGGGCATCTGAGCAGGATGCCTCCTGGACACCTCCCAGGTGAGGTGTTTTGGGCATGTCCTACCAAGATGAGGGACCGGGGCAGACCCAGGACACACTGGAGAGATTATGTCACTCAGATGGCTTGGGAACACCTTGGTGTCCCTCAGGAAGAGCTGGAGGAGGTAGGCAGGAAAAGGCAGGTCTGGGCATCTCTGAGACTACTTCCCCCTTGACCCATACACAGATAAGTGGCAGAAAAGGGATGGATGTATGGATGGATGGTTTTGTACAGGGCCCTGTTTGAGACTACCCGTTAAATAACAAGTGTAGAGCTTTTGAAATTAATGTAATTGAATGATATTCTGGCAGTGATTAAATCCAGTTTAGCCTTACTGGACAGTGACCGCCAGGGTTGGAATTAAGCTAGAACTGGAGCACTTTGAGGAGGTAATGGCCAACACTGTCAGAGTCAAAGTGAACTTTATTATAATTTGAGGCCACACAGTGAGGATTTGAATATATTTCCTGGCTCAGTGTGCAAAAGAACCAAAAGACAATGTGACAGTCTATAAACATGCAAAATATGTGTTTAGCTCTATTTAAACAATAATTAAAAGAACTGCACAATGTAAAAACAAACAAAACAAAAAATGTAATCTAAAAATTTGAAGCAAATACTTGTTAAGAACTGTTGCTCTCTTGTGGCAACTCGGTAAACTGCACTCTCCTGCTCTTAAAGGTAAATTATTGTTCATAGTGTGCATCTCATTAACGTTGAAGAAGTACATAATAATTAAAAGCTAAAAATGTACTCCTTAAGGTTTTTCCCACTCCCCTGTTTGAAGAAGCACTAGCTTAACCCTAGTACTGCCAGCTATACGATCAACTAGACGACCGGCAGTGAATGAAAACACCAGAAGTGATCTGGCGGTGCACGAAACTTATCTGGGATGTCGATATATTGAGGTCCTGCAGTACTAGGGTTAAGAGACTATACTAACATGCTTTGGTTATAGTTTGTGTATTTGCCTTATATGTGAAGGTTTTTGAATGTTTTTGTTTTAAGGATAGTGACAGTAGCTGATAGTAAAGGAGGAATAGTAGTTATTACTACTGATTTATGCACTTTGAATTTGTTTGCCACACTAGCCCACAATGGGGCCATGTTTCCAGATACAAGGTGAAAATATGTAGCAGAGATCTTTTACAAATTCCATCATTAAATTCCTGTGTATCAGTTGTTCAGAAATGCTCAGACCTCATGGTTAGTAAGCTGCACAGGTGTCAGTCCAGAGTCTGACCTCTGTTTTGTTTCCCAAAATAACTTTACTTGCTGTGGTGTGGCATGCTGCACACTGAGGATAACTCAGCTATGAGAACTCTGTTATGTGTCACTCAGGAGCTAAGCTGGTGTTTCTGTGTTCTGGTCAGCTTGTTTTATGCTGTCTCACTCTTTAACAACTATCTGTGGCTCGTCTTTGAGGGGACATTCAGAACAGCTGCTCTTCAGGCAGTTTGTGGTTTGTTCACTGTCGTTTTCAAGAGAAATTTCATATAGGTGTGTCCAGTTTTCCTCAGTTGAGGGGGCTTAATGTGTGACTGTTATGTTTCATGTCAGGAGAAAACGTAAAGGAAGGGTTCGGTTGCCAAATTCAGTAATGAGAAAGATTTTAAGAGCACTTTAAACTTAAATCTAGTGGGGATACAGTAGCAGTTATTTGATCTTCTAAAATACTTCCTTTACATAAATATGAGAAATTACCATAATGCAGTTTTTGACAAAAATGTGTCCTTTGGCAGGTGCTCAGTCCCCTGAAAAGATATAAAAACTAAAGGGACATCAGAAGTGTACCTGTGTGTAATCAGACCAAAAATCTGCTCAGAATAAAGGCTTCCAAAGCGGTGTTGGATCCAAAATTAGTCAAACAGCATTATGCCTGTCATATTGAAAATGGATCACAGTGATTTGAATATTTTAAAGGCCAAAATATGCTAAAATATTGTACATGCTAAAATCTAAATAATATAACAGAGTATTTAACTTACATAGCACCTTGCACATAGTGCAGGACACAAACCAGAGAATCTGGCTGTGAAAGCCTAAATCCACTCTGCAAAGCAGAGTTTTTAAGTTAATCTTTTGTCTTGTATTATTTAGTGAACTAGTCTTCCTGAAATGCAGAGGAGCAACACTTCATCAAACTATATAGAGGAAATGTATCCGAGATGGATGTTTATTATTCCTGATATTACCTAAATCCTAAAAAGGAATCAAGCAGATCGTTTTTTTGTTTTTCTTTTCACATTGAAATGGCAGTAAATCTAAGATTGCTATAACTGAAAAGGGAAATTTTGCACAGTGCACAGGAATCCTATATTCTAGGCAGGTAGACTGTATGTATTTTGATTAGCCAAATTCTAATTTACTAAGGCTAGCAGCCAAAGGCTTGTATTAGATTAGGCAAAGGTGGACCTGTCCTTGTCCTTAAATGAGGGTTTGTCAGTGATTAAGAGGGTGCCTAGACACCACAGTGACTGTGCATTCTGTATTGCACCCAAGGTTGCCACATAGTGAGCTTTGAAAATGGCACTTCAGAGCAGAGAGTGCTCATGGGATTACCAAGTTAGGTCTCTATCGGGACTTTTTAGCTGCTAATGATGAAGTGTGTATCCAAAAGAGATTTATTCTGTGGCCTTCACCTTTAAGAAAAATGTCGGGAATATTGCTGTCTTATTTTAGAAACAATTTCTTAAATTCCTGGTGGATATTGGAGAGAAAGTATTGTATGGGGCACCTTAAAGAAATGTCTTTCTGTTTGTTTTTGAGTTAAGAGTTTCAAAAACATTTTTGGGCAAACACATGGAGCCCCAAAACAGACAAATCTAATGACATGAGTAAGAAATATTATTTGTACAATAAGAGCAAAGCTTAAGACGTTTTCACCGGTCCCAGCCTCTCAATTATAAATATCTTTGGTTAGGTTAATAAATCTTTTATTATATTAAATTATCTTTTAGTTTTTCACTATTGGTCAGACAGTGTGGCAGTAGAAGTTGCGCCCTGGAAATTATGTTAAATCTTTTAGACAAAGGAATGATCCACTGATTGAAAAAATAGTCAAAAGATTAAGTAATTATTGTACAAATGATTATTATGAAGCTGTCTTTAAAAAGTTGCATTCAATTGATTAACCAGGTAAAAGCTGCTCAGAGTGATTTAGCATTTAATACACACACAAAAAAAATGTAAATACTCGCACAAAAATGAGTCATTCTTTGTGGTGTGTCATAAAAGCAGATGTCATGAACTTTTGGTTATCTTTTAATAGCTAACTTTGATTTTGAATACTTGTTAGCGACAAGGATAGATGATTAATGCTCTGCGCACTGGCTTCAGCTATGTAGCTAGCCAACTATGCTAGTGGGCGATATGTTAGCTACAGTGTTTTAGTTAAACTAGCCTCAGAGCACTCTAAATTACTCCTCAAGTGTTACATAAACTCTGAACCAGTCACTGCCATCTAAAAGTAGTCACCCTTATTTATTATATATGCGTTAGGAGAAAATTAAAAATGCGTGGTGAGGTAAATGAGACAACAGTGGAACTAAAAACAAGAAGTGGAAAAAAAATCAAGGTGCAAATGATCTAGTGAATAGTAAATAAAGTGGTAAAATGAATAAATCACAGTGTACCTGACTGAATAAAATGAATGAATACAACTTTTTGCTTGTTTTATCAACTCACTAAAAGTTAGGGTATGAATACGTATGCAAAGTATTTCTACATTCAATTTATACTTAATCTTTTTTCTACATTTTGGCAGTTTCAGGGCTCCGTAGAAACTAAAAGTGGGAAACAAATGTTATTTTGCATGTGAAAGTTTAGTTTACAGTTTGTTTTATGGTGACTTTTACCATTTTGAGTAAACATACATGTGATGGTAACCATAGGCACCAATGCCATAGTCGATTCAAAGCTGTATTATCCACGTACACACATCATATTGCATTTTCCTTACTCATATTGCAGCTGTGTTAAATAAATCATAATGTGTACTGTTATTTGCTACTTTATAATGTTAACGCTACAACTTAGTTAACTCTGGTGTACAAAGCCCATGTGTAAGCAGTAGTTGTCACGTTCAGCTATAATAAAATACTAAAACAGTACAAGGACAGTAGTGTCTAGAGGTGCTAATAACATTAGACTGTATTTTCTGTCTTTTATTGTATTATTGACTAGTGTTTACTGTCTGTAACACAACAGAGCGTAATTAAATCATTTCAATATTAAACAGTATAGATATATTATTGCAAATTTTGATGTGTGTTGTGTTTTTTCTATTTAGAGGAAATTGTTTTGTCATAATTCCTGTTGTACCTGTTGCCAGTTTTGGCAGCTAGGTTTTAAAACACCAGGGCTTCTGCCCCTGACTGCCACCCAATCCACAATTCACACAGAACGTTGGGCCTATTTTGCTCTTTCAGGTTAGGTCCAGTCAGGCCCAATGAGCAGGCACTTACCCTTGATCACCTACCCTGGGTCTGGCTCTAGGTTAGGGCCCCAGCAATCGTATCCTGGGCAGGGTGAATTGGTCCCTTAACTTTCTAGACGTAAGAGTTTCATGAATCACTTCTAGTCTGGCACCTTCCATTCCAGAGGAACTCAGAGTAGAGCTGCTACTCCTTCACATCTAAGTAAACTGTTGAGATGACTTGGGCATCTGACTAGGATTCCTCCTGGACACCTCCCAGTTGAAGTGTTTTTGGGCCCTAGGGCAGACCCAGGATGAGAGATTATATCTCTCAGCTGCCTCAGTGTCCCTCAGCAAGAGCAGGTGGAAATGGCTGGAGAGAGGTACGTCTAGGCATATCTGCTTGAACTGCTGCATCCTTGAGAGGGACCCACATAAGCAGCAAAAGATGGATGGATAGATATTTATGTGTCTAGTTCAAGTAGTGCTTTCTAAAGGTGAGTAAGTTATGATTTTGCTGCCATCTGTTGGGAAATGCATATATTTTTTCAGTCATTTCAATATTTATTTAGTCTTAATATTTTTATTTATTCCATGCAGTACAATCTCAATCAAGTTAAAATTGTGGAAACATATACAAAATTGTTATCAATCAAAAAACAGTTTGTGGTATAATTAGAATAGCTACAGCATTATGTAGAATAAATATAAAGAGAACAAACACACTGAGATCCCTTTTGATGTCTGTGAACCTGAACCTAGACTCCTGTACAACAGCTGTGAACGAAACAGATTTCTGATGTTAAATGGAGATTGTGGGTGGTTTTACATCTTGGTGAGACGCAGGGTATTCAGTCGCACCCCCAAAATTGTGGCCCCTGAGGCATATTTGATTTCTCTGAGGATGCCATTCCACGTCCTCTCCATCTCATTATACCTGAGGAAGTAGAAAGGCATTTATGATGATAGGTAAAAGCAGGGCATTTCACTCACACAGTAACGTTTTAAAAATTACTGCTAATGAGCAAATAGTGAATCTGATTCTGATTCCAGTCTTCCAAAGACAATTTAATACATTTTTGTCAGAACAAAGTGGAAATATTTTATCAAAATTCTCTCAAATAGTTTTTTTCATTACAAAGTACTGCATGAATAAAATAACTTTAAAAATTTGTCTGTTATAATCCACCTCCAGATGTCGTTCATCTCTTTAGGAACAACCTCGTCACTGTCTTCTAAAGGCATCATGCCAAAACCACCTACAGCATAGAGTGAACCAGCCAGAGACACGAGATTCAGAGAGCTACGTTCCTGGGGAAACGGCACAAAATCTGACCACCTGCAACACATAAACACACATACAGATGTTCAGTGTGTGATAAACTTTAGACAGCAGCTCAAGTAGTGTAGTTGGAATATTTAGCGTCCCATGTGGCAGACTCAAGCTCATGTTGACCTTTAAAATTAAAGTCAACAAAAAATAATGAACCCAGCAAGTGGAATGGTATGTCTTTGTGTGGATTCCCTTTCCCTGAACATACAGTGCAAAAAATTGGATGATTTATATCAATATCTCTTTGAGTATGCTTTCAATACTATTGTCAGTGATTATGAGGAACTCACTTGTTGGTAGCAATGTGGTATACCTCCACAGAGTCAGTCAGGCCATTGTTGGTGACACCTGCTGCCACATATATTTTGTCTTTATGAATGGTAGCGCCAAACAAGGAGCGTTCAATCTTCATGGGGGCGAGCTCCTTCCATTCAAATCGCTTGGCATCGTATGCACACATTTTCCTTAGGCAGCTCCTTTTCACAGAAGAAACAAAGAGCACACAGTAGTAACCTCTGAAGTAAAGGAAAAACATTCCTGCTTAAAGTATATAGCCTTCAGGTTCTCATATATAACATATGGATATTAATAATTTACTTGCAGCATGTACTTACTTGTTGTCTCCCTTTCCTCCAATCACATACACAATGTCATTATGGGATAATGTTGCATGTCCATAGACTGGGTAAGGAATTGGCTCTGACTCGCCCCATTTAAAGGAGCTGTGAATAATGAACCACAAGGAAAAGTTAAACAGGATGACAAGTTTTTTCCCCAAAAAATTCCATATATGAACTTAAGGTTGAACTCACTGTCTATCATATACCAGAACTGAATCCAGCGTGTGCTCCTGCTCCTTGAGCTCCCTCCCTCCCAACACAAAGATGGAGTTCTCAGCCTCTGCCAGTCCAAACAAAAAACGAGGAGACGGTAGGGGAGGCATGCCAAGCCAGTCGGCACTGACTGGGTCATACTGCGGTCACAGAAGTCAAGCATTTTTAAATGGTTTACATTCACACAACCTGATCTACACTGTAGTAAACTGCATGTACTGTTGTAATATATGTGCCACAAAAACAACATATAATTTGGAGTGGGCAATACTTCACGTATCTAAGAATTGGAAGATCTTTTTCTGTTACTGCAAATTTATCATCTTCTCTGTCTTCTCCATAAACTTTGTTTTCCTACCTGCAGGAAGTAGGAGCATAGTGGATCCTCCTTGTTCTGTTCATCAAAGAATAATCCTCCAGCCACAAAGATCTGATTCTCCTTGGTAACAAGGCTGGCGTGGTTCTTGGGAATCTGATTGGAAAGTGATGCCAGAAAGCAGTCGTTCCCTGATGGGTCATAGGCCACAGCGCCTGCATCATTAACCATCAGTATCAAGTCTCTCACAAACATCCCGAACCGCAGGTTATCATTCAGGATGCCTGGTAGAAGACCCTCTTCCTCATCTTTATCTTCACTCTCTCCGTTATTGTCTGCTCCACTATCCTCCTCCTTCTTGCTTTTACTTTTTTGAACTTCTGGCATTTTCCCATCATGGGCATCCCTAACCAGCTGGAGTTTCTGCTGCAACTCAGGATTGGATGAGATCAGTTTGTGCTTCTCCACTTTTTCTTTCAAATAATCCTCACTAACAAGGCGCAAACGAACACAGTCCAGCAAACCTGGCAGGTGTTTCTCTCTGTTCTCTTTGTCCTGGGACACCCAGTTCATCAAAGCCTCAAACACTGCTTCCTCTGTTTCAACATTCAGATTGTCATTTGCTAAAACTGCTGCGAGCTCACTGGGGAGCAGCTGGAGGAATTCATCATCTCTGGAGATGAGCTGAAAGCGCTCACAGGCATAGTTTCGGGCGGAGACAGCCAACCTGGGGCAGTCCAGCATCAAGCCGAGCCTGAAGACAGCCAGACAGTTGCTAAGGCTCAGACGCTTTTGTAAGAAAGATACACATACAGTGAAAATTGAAGGGATTTGGTACATATTAGCCACAGCAAAAATATCCTGGACATTCTGCTCTGTCACATTGATTTTGGAGGTGTACAGGTACTTTAGGATCAGCCCCATGACACCGGGCTCAACATCCTCCAGGACAACTTCTCTCTTTTTGCTCTCCTCCAGGTCAGAAAGAAAGATGGAACGGAAGTACGAGCTGCAGGCACACAGAACTAGCCGGTGGCAGGGGAACTCCTTGTCTTTGATCTTCAGCACGCAGTCAACCAGCTTGTCATTCTCCAGCAGGTCGTACAGGCCATCCTGGAGTAGAGTCTGCTGGTACATTCTGGGCTCATCTATTGGGTTTACAGGCAGAGCCATCGTCCCTGGCAGAAGGAGTATGAAGAGCCTTTCAAGGGCTGCAAATCAAACAAAAATGGATCTCCCTTATAGCAAAGCAGTTCTAGTTTCTAGCCTGGAAAGAAGAGTTAAAAGAGCAGTCAGGCTGCACACCAGAGACATCCCACTTCCTCAGCTGTCCTGACCCTTCAACTGAACTCCAACTGGAGGGTTATTTATAGAGTGGGTGCTCATGTAGAGCAATGGGCTTTATTCTGGAACATGAAATGTAATATCCACACTTCCCTCTTCTCCACCTCTAACGCCAGACCTACCCACTCCCCTGGCAAATCCACCCACTCTCAGACAGCTGACACACTGCTTAATGGGAACCATGTCTAGCATGAGTCATGGGGGACCCTGGAGTAGATAGTTTAGGAGGCTCAGTGAGAGGGTCATCTTAGCATTTTGTTGTATTACATCCATGTGATGATGACTCTGTGGAACACAACCCTCTGAAATGACTAATAGATTTATTGTGAATATTGAATATTGCGGTCCCATTCATTTCAAAGCATCAGTTATAGACAAGAAACTCCCAGGTATTAAACTGAATTTGTATCAATTTCAATGCCAAGACACTGTTTCTTTCAAAGTCTTTTGAATTTTTTTTCCATGTGAAGAGGGATCAGACTTTTGTCATTCCAAGTCTTAAGCAAATTGCTCTCTAGCACCACTTTATAGACAGTATTAAGGGCATACACTAGTAGCCTTGGAAAACCTTTTGGGTGTCAGTTCCTGTTACTTTTGGTCATAGCTGGATTTAACTACTGACTTTCTGTGTATGATACTCAATAATATTATTTGTTATAATTTATATTGGCAAATTTAATTGGCTATTACTTTTCATTTACAGAAAATAGGTTGTAAAGAGTGATAAACTTAGCTTCAGTTACGGCTAGCTGTATTAATGTCACCTTTTAGCTTTCACTTAGCTGTGTAGTTTGTTACATGATTTTGTAGTTATATTAACTCTTAACTTTTCTTTATTTTTTAGCTCAAATTATACATATCAGTGACAAGATGATTACTATGTTTTTTGACATTTTGAAATTGAATTGGTAAATGAATTGGCTCTGAGCAGTAGTATGGCTCCAGAGTACAACAGATGCCATGTTTGCTGAGAAGATCAGAAGGTGTATCAGCATGTCTTTGTGGATCTTGAGAAAGCATTAAGATAGGGTGCCAAGAGAGGAACTGTGTTATCATATAAAGAAGTCTGGAGTGGCAAAGAAGTTTATGAGAGTGGTGCAGGACATGTATAAGGACAGTGAGACAGTGGAGAGGTGTGCAGTAGTAGCAGGTGGTTTCAAGGTGGGGGTGGAATTACATCAGGGATTGCCTCTGCACCCCTTCTTGTTTGCAGTGGACAGGTGTTGACAGATGAGGTTAGGCAGAAGTCTCCGTGGACTATGACATTCACAGATTACATTGTGATCTGTAGTGAGATTAGGGAGCAGGTGAAAGAGGAAGAGAGAAGAGGAATGAAAGTCAGTAGAAGCTGGACAGAATACAGAACACGAAATGTGTGTGAATGAGAGGGAGGCAGGTGGAACGGTGAAATGCAAAGAGTAGAGGTAGTGAAGGTGGATGAGTTTAAATACCTTGGGTCAACCATCCAAAGCAACAAATGGTGCATAAGAGAGTGCAGGCAAGTGAAGTGGTTGTAGACAAGTGGGACAGAATAGCAGCAAGAGTGAAAGGGGAGGTTTACAAGAGGGGAGTGAGACCTGCCATGATGTATGGCTTGGAGACGGTGGCACTGACAAAAAGACAGGAAGCAGAGCTGGAGGTGGCAGAACTGAAGATGTTGAGATTTTCCCTGGGAGTGAGTAGGATGGACAGGATTAGAAATGAGTACATCAGAGGGACAGCTCATGTTGAGAAGTTTGGAGACAAAGTCAGAGAGGCAAGGCTGAGATGGTTTGGACATGTTCAGAGGAGGGATAGTGGATATATTGGACAAAGGATGTTGAAGATGGAGCTGCCAGGCAGGA
>VUQH01057073.1:0-20636 GCA_015106775.1 Etroplus canarensis | reverse complement strand
AGAAGCTGTAAAATGTAGCCCCCCCTTTTTCCTTTTCTTTCTTTTTTTTACTAATTAATTTAATTTTATTTTTATTTATTTTGAATTTTATTTTCCTTCTTAATTTGTTAATTAGTCCAATTTCATTATGTTTATTTGAATTGAAAGATGATGCAAGGGTATGCAATATGTGTGTGTAATGTGTAAATGTTATTTGTTTGTGAAAAATTTTGAAAAAAAAACAATAAAAAAATAGAAAACAATTATCAACAAATTCAACACTCAAAAACAGCTGGAGGTGTGAAATTCCCTATGATAAGAAGCTACTTGTCTACTGAATGGAGTTGTCAGTAAAAGGTGGCACTGGAAGACATAGGACATAAATTGCATTTAAAATTCTAATATTATGTAATTTTGATATTTTTTTTAGTTTGTATTATATACAAAATCCATCCATCTTTGCTTATCCAGTTCAGGATCGGGGGGGCTGAAACATATCCCAACTGTCATAGGGCAATAGGCGGGGTGCCAACATTAAGAGACCAACAACCATTCACCTTTACATGCCACCTATGGCTAGTTAAAATTTGCCAAATAACTGTCTTTAAAGTACCCGGAAAGAACCTGTACAGGTAAAACGCACACCCCACACAAAAACACAGGTAACGGGTAGGTTCAACCTCAGAACCTTCTTGCTGGGAGTTGACAGTGCTAACCCTCACACCACCCTGCCATCTTTGTACGTATGATCATTTTTTGTTACAATAAATATGAAAATCCTTCTTTTGTCTTTCTGTAAAATAAAAACAAAAAACAAAAAAAACAACAGCAACAACAAAAATTATGGAACTCTCCTGACTATATAAAACTGCTGACTGTTGGCTGAGGGGCTACAGTGGCTGGGAGTGTGATATGATGAGTCAGGTTTATTTAGTCTCTCAGATGATAAAAGCCCAATACAAATTTTCAGAGGTTCAGTTCTCTTTCATCTGATCCATAACGTTTACCAACACAGGTGAGGGGCCTGCGGCTGGAGACCAGTAAGTATCTTTGAATCTCATCTCCAGGAGTGTAACAAATCAGCACCAGGCCCCAACGCAACATGGTTAAAGTGGACCCTGCTCACCACAGTGCATCATGATGTTCCTCTAACTATTCAGTTTGCTTTGAGCCTCTTCTCCTTGGAGCATACCATTCTTGACTACACAGGCTGATTAAAGCATAGAGCCAGCAGTGGCCCCATGCGTTCCCTGCCAACAGCATGCTCAATTTCACCATTAAAAACATTAACAGACATTAAGACATAAAGGGATTTAATGTCAGTAGAGTATGAAAGAAGTGTAAGCAGCTTAAGCAAAACCAGCAACTGTGACATTTACTGCACAGTAGATTCTTTAACTTCACAATATCAGGTGTTTGGAGCACTATAATAGTTGAACTCTTAGTTGGTGATGAAGCATTAACATTGTTTATAATCCCAGGGTGTCAAATAGTTATTTTGTCTGATGCTGCTGCCATCAACAACCTTTGGTGTATGTACTCTGATGCTAAGGGATCTTTTTACAAGCTCTCATATGTGACGAGTTGGTAGCAAGACTCGTCTCACTACTGCATTAAACTCCGTGTACTATTAGATCCCAGAGGCTTTGATAAAAAAATTTACCTTTCGGCTGCTCCCTTGTATTCTCCACAAAGGGGTCGCCACAGCAGATTAATCCGCATTGGTAATTTGGCACAGGTGTTACGTTGGATGCCCTTCCTGACGCAACCCTCCATGATGGGAGGGGCTTCCCTCTCACCATGGAGGGTTGAGTGGTGAGAGGGCAAAAACAATAGAATTTGACTGCTGGGAATGAGAGCAGGCCAGTGGAAACATGCAGTTTTTTTGTTTAATTCAATGGAATCGTGAGGCCCAAATATTAATCAAACAATGTGGTGGAAGATAAAGATGTCCAAAGTGACATTTCATGTTACTTTAAAATGCCTGATGAGCTTACAAAAAATGATTGTAACTGTAAGCATTGGCCGAAACTTAACTAGGACCTAATTCTGAATTCCAGAGTGATGAGCTAAGGGGTATACTACGAAGGAAGTTCACAGGATTTCTTTGCGTTAGCTGGCTTGACTTGAAACTTAAAAAACCAGTCAGAGATAATGGGTATGGGTAGTGATTATTAACTTTCTTTGTCAAGTCAGTCTTTCTGCACGCTCAGATAAAAGGGGCATTTCTTCATTTCATTTGACTCTTCTTCTGCACAAAATAGATCAACTGAGTGCTTTCTATTCCCGTCAGAAGCATAACGTATATAAAAAATACAACAATAAAATGCAAATAAGACAAGAGAGAAATCCTGCTGAAAATATGTAATCTTGGAAATTCATGATCATTACAAACACTAAAAGTAGAAAAAAGAGAAAATTATCTGCAGTTATTAATTTATTGCTCTGTGTGCTTTCAGTGTCGCTGTTTATTTCTAACATGACAGAGGCACATTAGAGCTCTGAAACTTCTGAAACATTAAATATTACTCAGTGTTTCAGATCTGACACTGTCCTAATAAAGGTAGAGTGGGAATCACTTTAGTTTGTCATCAAATCAGTTCCAACAGTATAAAGATGACTTAGCAGCAGATCAGGACTAAGTGTAAAGGTTTGTGCTGTGATAACTTTACAGCTGGGCTTCATTCAGTGCTGTTAGTAAGATGATGTTACTATTTGCTATTATAATTCCCATGTTCTCAGTATTATTTTATTAAACTACTGATGAGAATGATAACTTGAGTAGAGTAACCTCCTCATAGTTGACCCTAGCACCTCATGTGGGTGCATGTTTTTATGTGTGGGATGTTTGAGCACTCTGCAAAAAGTTTTGAAAGAGCAGTCATTTGACTGTCATGATGGTGATAATAAAATAAATGAAACAAGCATCTCTCTATTGTATTTATGTTTGTGTGTGTTAAATGGACATTAAAACAAACTTTAAACAGCTTAGTCGGGGACATTTATTAAAAGATTTGTGACTGCTCATTTAGGGAGCACATGTTCTGTGAAGTACACAGAACAAAGCACCTTCAACACGCATTGCTTAAATCTGATACAAAAGACAGCAGATGTCATTTCAAGTATAGAAAATAGAAACAACAGGAAGCGACTAAATTGGTGCAGAGAGACATCAGCACAGCCAGAAACAGCAGCATGAAGCCTGTATATATAAGCAAAACCACAAGTAAAATATACTTTAATAAAAAGTTGCACAAATTTTGGATGATTAAAATCATCCCTTGATCCTTATGAACTCTAAGGGTTGTAAAAGATGTTGAGTAGCAAATTTTATAAACTTGTGACTGCAGGCACCTGGAGTATTTGTAAGGGACTATACACAGTTTATCAATCCTCTAGAAATCATATCATAAATAATTATCCCCACAATGATATGATTCTAGTTTTGGGTGAAAATCTGTTTATTGGTCAGTTCAAACCAATTTGGTTTGGAAGGAAGATAAGAACAGTGCTGCTGATTGCACTTCCAGTGTGCCTCAAACTGCTCTCCACCTCAGTATATTGTGACTCAATCCACAGAAAGTCAAACATATTATGGTATTTTAAATTGCAAACCTGTTGCAAAGTATTGTAGAAATCTTGAACATCTCAGCTCATTATCCTTACTACAGTGTTATTTTGTCTTTAGTCATTTCTGAACATGTCAGTTAAAACACAAACAAAGCTTTAATTGGAAGTATAAGCTGGGTTATTAACATTTTGTGAAACAGTCAAATCAGGGTGACATGTCATTACCTCACTTTTAAAACTTTTTTAAAAAGAGAAATGATTTTTATATTAAAGCATGTATTACTTAGTTACGTTACTCTAAATAACTCACTATAATAAATATGTTATTTTGCATGTTAATATTCTACATTCCTCTTGCATTAAGTAAGACTTTTCTGTACTGCTTTATTTTCTGAGTAGGGAAGTCTCTGATAAATTAAACATCTGTTTGCTCCTTTACACACAAAGAATCTTTTTTTAAGTTTTGGCAGTACATTTGTTCATTGCCTTAAAGAAATGTGCAAAAATCTTATAATGGATATTTTTTGAAAATCTCTGAAGTGGTCCATTATAAAAGAGAATGTTCTACTTGTGCTGTCACTGCATAGGAGGAGGAGAACCTATGCATCTCACTTCCATCACTTAAGAAAAGAGGCTGTTAATTGCTGTAGTTGTGTGCTATAATGGATTCTCTGGGTGCGAAGAGAAAGCAACTTAAGAATAGGCAACCTGTGTGGGTTAATAAGTGTCAAACTGCTAGTGAATTAGTTATGAGTAAGACCTCAATTTAGAAAGGGGTGTATGCATTTTGAGCTAGAGATATATCATTTAAAGTTATATGTGCAAAATTAAGACTTGAGTTTTGTTGCCAATATATTTCTTAGGTATATTTTTTTAATGGACCGGAGTAAGAATCTGCTCAATTTTCAATGACTACATGCTGCATTTCACTTTTATAATGATCCTGGTGTGATCTGAAGCCCTGCAAAAGAAGGCACAAAGGTGCCACTGAAAGCTGATGTTACAGACACTCCGCTGGTGCATTTCAGGAGTTACGGTTCTCCTATCTTATAAAGTCCATTCTGCAAAGCAAATTTTAAGACCAGAATACATGTATTGTAGAAAAACTTCTTTACACATGATGAAGAAACTATAATTTGTAAGAAAAACCTTTAGTTAATGGCTGTCTCACCACATCCCGAAGCTGCTCTATTGGACTGAGATCTGGTGACTGCAGAGGTCATTTAAGTACAGTGAAATCATTGTCATGTTCAAGAAACCAGTTTGAGAGGATTTAAACTTTGTGATATTGTGCGCCATCTTGCTGGAAGCAGCCATCAGAAGATGGGTAGACTGTAGTCATAAAAGGATGGACATGTTCAGCAGCAGTATTCTGTGTTTAATTGATGTCCAGTTGGTACTAAGGGACCCAATGTGTGCCATGAAAATATCCCAGACAGCATTACACCACCACCAGCACCCTGAACCATTGTTATAAGGTAGGATGATTCCATGTGTTCATATGCATGCCAAAATTTGACCCTACCATCCGAAAGTTGCAGCAAAAATCACAATTGATCAGACCAGGGAATGTTTTTTCAATCTTCTGTTGTCCAATTTTGGTGAGCCTGTGTGATATGTAGTCCAAGTTTCCTTTTCTTAGTTGACAGGAGTGGCACCTGTTGTAGTCTTCTGGAGCTGTACCAATCTGCTTCAAGGTTAAATGTGTTGCGTGTTGAGGGATGCTCTTCTTGGTTGTAACAAATGGTTATTTGAGTTACTGTTGCCTCCCTATAAGCTCAAAGCAGTCTGACTATTCTCCTTTGACCTCTGACATCAACAAGGCATTTTGGCCCGGAGCACTGCCACTTACTGGATATTTTTTCTTTTGGGACCCTAGAGACGGTTGTGCCAGAAAATCCCAGTAGATCAGCAATTTCTGAAATACGCAGACCAGCCCATTTGGCACCAACAACCATGCGACATTGAAAGCCACTTAAATCATCTTTCTTCCCCATTCAGGTGCTTGGTTTGAACTACAGCAGGCTTTCTTGGCCATATGCCTAAATGTCTTGGTTTGCTGCCATGTGATTTTCTGATTAGATATTTGCATTAACAGTTGAACAGGTATACCTAATGAATGGACCTGTGGATGTATGTGACTGAATGCATCACCAAAATGATGTCCTGAATGATGAAATCCAGTCTTGTTTTTTATTTAAGTATGTTTTAATCTGTGCATTGTTAGAGTGAAGGTTCTTTACAGCAATCGTGCTATTTTGAACATAAAAGAACCAGATTAGGTCTTTAAAAATTTGGTTCATGCTGCAAACTTGAGATGTTTTAGAATAACCACTGAAACCTGAAGTTGACTTGCAGCTCTGACATTCATTTAAGATTCAAAGAAAAATCTCTGATATTATTTCTGAAAGTAGCAACAGCTTCGTTCTCTGAACAGCAGCGGCAGTCCTGAGAGAGGCAGCATGTTGTCTTAAACATTATCCATTAACCTTTACAGTTTTGAATAATTTTCTTTTTTTACATTTGCAGAAAAGTAATACAGAGTTCTGCACAAAGAAAATTTATTTTACAGTAGCTTTTGTATCAGATATATGGTCACTTGGGCCCTTGTTGTTGTTCTGGCACACTCACTGTGCAATGAGAAATCTAACCGTAATGGGAACCCATTAACCTCTTCTTAAATTGGCCAATCTAAGCTTCGTCAAGCCTGAAATTGTCGTGATTAAAAGCAAAAACTCAATCATGGCACCGCATAATTAATTTTCCTTGCATGTTAATTCTATTATAGACAAGACAAGAATGATTTTAATCATTTTCAGAAAATCTGGATTTAAAAAGAGTGACTTTGGACCATCTAGGCAGCAGGCTTTCAAGCAGGTTATTTTCATTAAATTATAGCTTATAGTACACAGGCTTTCTCAGCCTAGGTAATATATATCATCATGGAAATCCTACCTAAGAGACCTCTTACATCGTCTCCCACAGCACGAGGAAGTCTACTGATACCATTTATAGGTATTTAGCTAAATAACCCAACTCGTCCAGTTTAAGCCACACAACCATTTCCATATTTCTGTCAATTTGTTTGTCCCCAGGTTTTTCAATGAAATATTTTATTTAATGATTTTAAATTTAGTTTCAAGCTTTTTGTCTTGGTTTTTGTTGCAAACACACACAAAACATTAGTGCTTTGGCTATAAGCATTTTCACTGCACCCTTAGATGAGCAGTTTTGAAAACAAAAGCAAACTGACATGTATTAGCAAGTTCTGCAGTTATAGGCAGTGTCTTTTTTCCACATGTTGTAAGCAACTTTATTGGACTTCTGCTGAGGAATACCAATATCCTCAGGGAGTGTAAGCAGCACTGAATCTTTTCTAAGAACTAGAAAGTAGTGGACTGAAATACAACACTCAGACTTGGAGTTGAATAGATGTAAGAGTTTATTGCACACTTAGATTTTGAAGCTGGTTGTAAGTTGATGGGGGAATAGCTGCTTGAATAGAGAGGACTGAAGGCAGCCTGAGCTGACTGCTTCCTCTCGAGGTGCAGTTGGTGAAGTGGAAGAGCAGTGGAGGGGGTGGGGTTACAGGTATTTGTGAGGAAGCGGGCAGAATAGGGATTGTGAACTCCCAGAGGTGGTGTGCTATGAAGTTAGAGAGAGAAAAAACGCTAATTAAGCACAAGAAATCACGCGCAAGGAACAATATGCAAGGAGTATGACCTTGATAAATCTACCTCTGTGAGCTGAATGATCTGGGAGGAGATGGACAGAGGCAGGGGTTGATATACAGCTGAGGCTGATGAGGGGAATGGATCCAAGTGTGCCAGCCGCAGGAGCTTGAGAGTGGGAGTGGTTGCCTTTTAGACTTTCAGCTGTTTTGAGCCTTTTTTGCATCATGCAATATTTTTGTCTCACATCTCTCCCTCCTTGCCTCCCAGTCAACTCTCCTGGGCCCCTTTTGGGGAACTATGAGTTGAACAGTTGAACATTAATAATATATCAATATAAATTTTGAACAGTTAAAGTGCACATGAAATATATAAAGGTGTTCATTTGTTGCATGTCTAAGAAATAAATGAAAGAGTCCATGCAAGCGCAAGAATGACACATACAGTGTATTTGCAGCAAAGGTGGGTAGCAGAAACAATATAATTTACCCCAAAATTATATCATTTGGGTAGTTTTTTTTTTTACTGCAGCATGAATTTATTAGGCTGATGGTCTACTGATCTGAGTTGGCTGCCCTGACTGGCTGTAATGGCTGAAGCTAGAGAGGGAAATGATACAAACCCTCACTGGCCCCCTTTTATTAAACTTGGATCTGTGGCTGACTGATGGGAAGTGGAACTATTTTTGCTGGAATTATCAAAGTTTATAGACACTACAATCAGAATGGGAATCATAAAACTATTAGTCCCTATGGAGAAATTTTACAACACACTGTTAAAAATGCTTTAAAATATAACAACAACAAAATCATCAATAATAATAATGATAATATTGGAAATATACAGTAATTGGACAATAATGAAAAGGCAATGAAAAGTTCTGTTAAAGAAAGTTGACAGTAATAGCTGTAGATTGTGAAAGATGTTAGACCATAGTTACTTTCTACTTAATTTATGTTGTCGGTAGATGCTTTTGTACATTTTCCACCTGCTACTGCATGTTGACAAGTGGAAGATGTTTTCTTTAATGTTTCCTATCTTTCCATGAGAACTAATGTTTTACCATCTCTTTTCTTTCCCTCCCATTTTTTGCTCTTTGTCCATAGTTTAGATTTTTTCTTATTTTTATTCATATGCAGATTTTTTTCTAAACTGACATGAAGTAAAAACACTACATCAACCTCTCCTCAGCAGCACATCACATCACTGACCCACTGTATTGGAGTCAGAGATAGATGCTGGTTAGGTTTAAAGGAGTTGTGTCTGTAAAATGCCGCCTGCAGAGATTAAACTATAAAGCAAGCCAACAGTTGTACAGAAAGTAATGAAAAGACTGAGAAAGCAATATGAGGTAAATGTTTACTGATCTGTATTTGTGTATCATAGATTATTTAAAATTTCTCTCTTTAAGTAGTGAAACAATAAAGCCTACACATGCACACACACCTTCGGTAGCCTGATTTCGCTGCCCTGTAGGTAAAAACACATGATAAGTATGGCTATGAATCCATGATCTGTTAGCATCATGCTATGCTGCATCTTCTTGGTCTACAGGTTTAACACCTTGATCCAAACTAAAATGTGTGCCAGACAAAACATGTTGGTCACCCTAGTGGTAAGGTTTTTTTAAGACCCAGTCTTATGCAAACAGTTTTTGATGAGGAAGATCACATTAATTGGGCCATCAAGCACAGGTTCAGTGGGAGACATATGGAAAGTGCTCTATACTAGATATCAGCCTCTTAATTTTTTCAAATATATTTGCCTGAGTTCTTATGCAGCTAAAAACTTGTGGTTCTTTTGTTCAGCTTTTTGCTCCATCCAGTTGCATTTTTTGACTGTGTGACCTTCACATGTTGTATTTCACTAAAGATAATTGCGAAAGAGTGAAAAGTCTTAAAAAACACACCTCAGCCTTTATAAGTGGGTCTTTGGTTGCTTGGGAGTCTCAGATCTGGGATGCAATGCAATAATAACTGAAAACTACTTGAAATGCTTTATCTGCACCATGTTTCTTTTCTTGTTTTTATTTTTCTTGTCTTTTCTCTGATTAACTTAATCATTTTTATTTTAATATGCCTGTCCAAATAGTTCAGGTACTATGAATGTCTATTGACATTTACAACCTGCTCAAACTGTGATAAAAGCTCTTACTATTTCAGAAAGTTTGAATTTGAAGGATAATTCAGCTTTTTACACCTCTAAGTGCCATATTCTTACTTGGAAGGCACAATGGCAATCAAACATACCAGTGCTGCTCTCCATTTCTTCTTTTCATTCTCAAGTAGGGCCATCTCTTGTTTGTCAATGGTTTCACCTCACCTTGAGCCTTTAACCAAACTCTTTTAAGAATACTTTGACCTTTACATGATCAGAACACTTGAAATTGGCAGAGCTTTATTTCAATCAGCCAAGTGTCCATGTATTAAATGAATACTATTTGAAGATAAGGGTTTACAATGAAACAAAAAGAAATTTTTCAGTGAATACGACAATCTGCTTCTTTGAACTTTCTCACCATTCATTGAAGCTGTGGAAATGTATTAATGGTGAAAACAACTTGTATCCACTCTTTCTGAAAGAACAAAAGTTTCAATTACCTATAACTAAGTCGAGTAATACTTATTAAACAAGCTGATCTCAGCTGTATCATCAGTAAACACAAATCAAACATGTACAAAATTAGGTATTTGGCACATTTCATCACATTTTAATTTACATTATTTATTTTACTGTCAAGATCTAAATGAAAAAGCTGTTTGCCAAAAACAACAAGATCATTTCAGGAGCAAGTGTTTGCTAATGCATCAGTTTTTGGACTGGAATCAAGAAATGTTAAAAGCACATCTAAAATGATAAAGAACTCTAAAATACCTACAAAGTTTGGACTTTATTATATTAATGACTCACAGCGTTTTGCAGTGCACAATGATGATAAATTAACTAGAATAAAATAATGGACTTGTACTTTCTGCTCAAACTGAGCACTCAAAGCGCTTTTTACTACAAATAAAAAGCATACACTCACACTCCGATCGATGCATTGAGAGCAATTTCGGGTTCAGCGTCTTACCCAAGGACACTTATGCATGTGGAACTTAAAAAGGTCATTAAGTAACATAATTTCATTTTATTACAAATAATCATTTAAACAGATCTGTATAATTTTTCCAGACTGAATGATCTTGTCAGGCTGTAGACAGTGATACAACCATTATATGCAAGTCTCTGTATTCAACAAAAAAACATGTTCTAAGCATACATGTAAACAGCCTACTTCTTTAGTTTATTTCATTTACATAAGTGCTTCCATTTACAGTGGCATGGCAAAAACATTGTGTGAAAACAAGACAAAAGTTGCTCACCTTTGCCAGCATTTTGTAACCTTTTTCTTCTCCTTTTTTGATACCTGGCACCTGATGCATATGGCCTATGAGGTGGAGACTTGTAATAACTTTCTGAATCCCAAATTCTGGCAGCGGGTGGGCTGGGCATGCTTTCTGTAAAAAATTGCCAAATCACACCATTCATTATACGTAGAACCTGTACAAACAAGTATAATTGTTACATTTTCAACTTTATGAAAACCCTTGAATGAATCATATTATGTTATGTCTGATTCTGTCAGGGAAAATCAACCAACTGACTAACATGTGCCTATAATCTATATGAGAACGACCAGCACTGGCCTGTAATTTTGTTTCTTTGTGTTTAATCTGTCTTTTTGTTTTGTGGTGTGTAATGAGGTCTGCTGGGCAGCTACTCTGACTACAGGCTTTTAGTCCTGTAAAAACATAGATAAGACAGCATCACAGTACTGAGACTGTGCTTACTGGAGTCATGAATTATATTTTGAGAATGATATTTTCATGTACTGCTTGACTTAATTGCAGCATTTGATACAGTAGACCATAAAATCCTGAGTGACAGGCTGCAGCACTGGACTGATATCTGGGAAAGTGCTGACCAAACATTTTTTGTTTCTATTGGTAACCACAGCTCTCCTCGCTCCATTCAAAATTGTGGAGTCCCTTAGGGGTCTAAATTAGGAGTTATCCTTTTTCATGATATATGCTACCATTTGGTTACATTGTAAAGTGTTATAACATTTCATCCCACTCCTATGCTGATGATACACGGCTCTATATCCCAGTAAAATCCACAGACTCAACAAACCCTATCAATCTTACTCACTGCCTAACTGATATTAAGAAATGAATGTGTACTAATTAAAAAGTAAACTCAGACAAAACAGAAATATTTATCATAATTATTTCTGATCAGATGCATCCAAGTTTGAAGTCTTCCCTTGGTCCTTTATTAGTTTGTGAAGAAGCAGCTGTCAGAAACCTGGGTGTGTTATTCGATTCTAACCTCACTTTTGAGAAACAAATATACAAGATGATCCAATCCTGCTATGACCACCTGAGGAATAAGATAGGATAGTGACAGAAACACAGACTATTATTCATGCTTTTATTTCCTCTAGATTATTGTAATGGTCTTTTATCAGGTATCAACCAAAAATCGACAGATAGACTTCAAATTGTTCAATATGCAGCAGCAAGACTTCTTACAAGAACCAAGAAAAGTGGCTGCTCATTTGTTTTAGAATTGATTTTAAGATTTATTTCTTACTTTTAAAGCCCTTCATTGCCTGCCTTGAGAATAAATAGTGGAACTGCTGTCCCTTTACCAACCAGTGAGCAGCATGAGCTCCTCAGGCAGGAACCCGTTAAGTGTTTCCACCTCACGTATAAAGACAAAAGGAGATCGAGCATTTACTGTTAGGGTTCCTCAGTTGTAGAATGACCTGCCTGAGGAGCTTACTTACTTTAAGCTTACGTTATCAGTGACTTGTGTTGAATCACCTTTAAAGCCTCATTTATACTATAGAGCTTTCATGTAAATTTTAATATATATTTGATTACATTATGAGCAAATTTTATTCTTTATACATTCTATATTATTTTAATTCATTCTTTACAATGAAGTGACACTGTATCTTGTTCATATTTGTACTTTGACAATGCACTTATACAATCTTTTCCAACTGACTTACAAATTATTGTGCTTTTTTCATTTTTTAAGTTTATTGTGTTTTTTTGGAAGGCACTTAAAAACTTGTAAAGCTGGTTTTCATGCATGCTATCATAAAAGCATTTGAAAAAAAGAGATCAGAGCATATGCAGGCAGAGATGACTGCACAATGCGAAGAACTCAAACTACAGATGTGGTTGCTCAAAACTGTACCAGTTTTAGAGGCACTAATCCAAAAGTATAAATGTGGCTTGTGATCTCTCTCTTGCTCTCTCTCTCTCTCTCTTTCTCTCTCTCTCTCACAGACACACACACACACACACACACACACAGACGTGTAAAACTTTAAAGGCTTTCTGTGTTGACACACACCTACGTGTCCATTCCCAGAGGCCTCATTAACAGTGCTGGGCAAAAGAAGGGCTCATAGTAGCCTAAGATACTGAGAGACTGTTCACTGTACAAACAAAAGCTTCAAAGTGAGCATTACACAGACACACATGGACAGAGTACACACAAAAACGCACACATTCACAGACCAAAATCAAGAAATGTAGTGAAAGTACACCCGTGTGCATTGTACATAGATAGTCAAAGCTCATTAAGGTTGGTATCATGTTGTTTAGTTAAGACGATGCGGCATAGCCCTCAGTTTGAGTTAGCGTCTGTACATTAGGTCTTGTTTTATTCCCTCTGTGCCTTTGGCAACCATGGCCCACATTAAATAGTGCTGCTTTTGTGTTGCTCTGACCATTTGATACCAATATGTTGTGGAAAATATCACACAATTACAGTTCAAGATATCATGTCTATTATACTGGCATATGTACGGCTGCACAGCCTAAAGGATTTTAGACCAATTTCCTCTGGTGATTGCTGCACCCACTGCACCAATCATAATGCATTAATGTGGAGTAACAACATACTGAGACAATCTGCAAGATGATTTTCACCACAGCATGAAAATTGTCTAATGAAAATGCACTAAGATAATTATTTCTTAGCCTTTTAATACACAATAGAGATTTGAGAGACGAAGAACTGTGATAGAGAAAGAGAGAATTATATTTAGAGGGAAAGAAGGCAAAAGAAGAATGAAAAATGTAATGACTGTACCATGAGCATATCCACTGCACATAGTCATTTCCATGGTGAGTATTAGATATGCATCTGAATGCCGTTTGTGCCTCTCTCAAGGCCAGCCAGCTTAAATAATGATGATTCTGCCTGGGGGACTGTTACTAAAGGAATGTATTTTCTAATTAGATAAAGCCACTTTCCCAATTTGCTGGCTGCTTAACCATAAAGCATGGCTGTGAGAGAAGCCTCAAAGCCATCTTGAGATGCTGCCAATCCTCATCTCAGTACAGTCTATCGCCCAATGCTCAAAATCACATCACCAGGGAGACAATAGAATTTGTTTGTGCATTTCTCTCTGTCTACTGATATGAATTCTGCGTGTGTGTTCCAGAGGCAATTGACGGTAAAACAATTTTTCATCTGTAGACAAAGCAAAATCAGATTGGCATTACTTAACCATTACCTTATAGTACACAAGTTTTTGTTGAGCCTGGACAAACACACAGACTGATGACAATACGTGCTTTTCAGTCTCCATTTTTATTAAAAAATAATTCCATTCAATTTTATTCATATAGTGCCAGTTCACAACAACAGTCATTCAATATATTTTATACAGTAAAGTAAACGTAAAGTAAAGACATGGAACCCCAATGATCAAAAGATCCTGTGTGAGCAAACACTTGGCGATAGTAGGGAGGAAGAATTCCCTTTAAACAGGAAACTCCAGTTTGGGGATGAGGGGCAAGAGATGAGGGGAAAGACAAAAACAGAAAAGGGAACTGTACAGAACAAACAACAAACAGAACAAACTAAAGTTAATGACATGCAAAAAACACATAGAAAGTGGAGAAATAGTGAAGGGGAAGTGCCCCAGCAGCCTGAGCCTACAGTAGCATTAATAAGGGATGGTTCAGGATAACTTGATCCTGCCTGGAGTATAAGCATTATTTAAAAAAGGAACATTTTAAACCTAATCTTAAAAGGAGAGAGTGTGCCTGTCTCCTAAACCCAAAATGGGACCTATTCTACAGGAGAGGGGCCTGATAGCTGAAGTCTCTGCCTCAGCTTTTACTTTTGGAAAATCTAGAAACCACAAGTAAACCTGCTGTCTGAGGGCAAAGTGCACTGTAGGGACAAAACAGTACTATTAGTTTTTTAGATATGATGAGGACATATCATTCAGGACTTGTAAGAGAGAAGTAGGATTTTAAATTAAAGTCTGGATTTAACAAGGAGCCAATGAAAAGTAGCTAATATGGGAGAGATATGACCTCTCTTTCTAGTCCCTGTTAGTACTGATGCCGGATCAGCTAAAGGCTTTTCAGGGACAACCGGAAAATAGGGAATTCCAATAGTTTAACAAATGCATAAACTAGTTTTACAGCATAACTCTAATTTTGACAGTGTTACACAGATAAAAGAAGGCAGTCCTTGACATTTTACTAGAGCTACAAACAAATTTAAATAACACCAGCAGAGCACTGATGCAGAATATGAATGCAGTTTGCTTTTGTTGAAACTTGGCTCTGCAAATCAGGGCACTGCAGAAGATCCCATGCCATGGATCTTTGACCTCTAAGCAGTTCTGTGAGCAACAAAAGAAAATCAAAAGAAGTCACAATGAACACAATGAACATAAGACATTTAAAGCTGTTTTACTCTGTAAATGCTACAAAATCAAAGATCTAAGAAATATATGGAAAGAGTATGCAAGGCGAGAGAACTGCAGGGAGAAGAAACACCATCTAAATAAACAATGGAGGCAGTTCTATGTGTATGCACAGACACACCAAGAAACTACACACAAATATAAGTTAAAAAACAGACATACACAAAAGCAAAGCAAACATTTCTGAGTCTCTTTCTGTTCGGAGCGGATTGGGGGGTATGAAATGAGAAACAATATCACACATGGACAAACACTCTTAATTAGTAGTGAGATAGAGTTCACCTGCAGTGGATTTAATTTGCCAGCACAAGGGGAGAGAATATTTAAGCGTTGGGCGGATAATCAAGATGGCACAATACTTCAGGCCTGCAGGCACCTGCACACAATTGAAACGCAGTCTTCTTCTTTTGTCTGCTAAGATTAAATGATACTTATGTGGAAAGCGACCCTCAATCTCTGTTGCTTGAAAAAGACTTGATCAAAATTGGTAATATGTGAATCAGCAGTGGAGGGGTTGTTAATGTCTTTGCATTCTTGCTCTAGAATTGGATGTAGAGGACAATGTATTTGAATTATACCTCGTGTCAAAACAAAGTCATTTTTGCTTATTCATGTGGAAAGGTATTATTTTACTTTAATGATAATAATTCATTTAATGCATACGTGGTAACTGTATTTCCATTTTCATGAGTTACTTTGAAATTCATGTTAAACAATATAAACAGAAGCACACTGGGACAAGCCAGCAGGACTCAAACTTTTTTGACTGTGATTACACATTCTCATTGTGGAGTAAACATAATATTTCTGCTACTACTACTACTACTACTACTACTAATAAAGATTCTGTTTGGCCCTGTGATGGACTGGTAACCTGTTCAGGGTGCACCACCACAACCTGACCATGAACTGGATAAGTGGTTAAGAAAATCGATTTACAGAATGGAATTTTTACTGTTTACTGATAACATTTTGTCCAAAATTGAGACATTGCTGGACATTGCTTCACTAAAATAAGCGAGGTTGCAATGGATTACTGGATGTTCAAATGAAATAGGCATCCCATGAATTTGCTTAACATTTAAGACACAGCGGTTCATGAGAATGTGAATTAAAGCATCTTCACCGGAATCATAACCCCTTTCCCCTGATGTGGAAACTCTGCCATCCACAGTTGTTTTGTTTATTATACAAAACTATAGACTGCAACATACAAATGTGGATTTCAAAAAGTTCTCCCACAAAGTTTGACTGCTAAGTCATAATGAAGTTGACAGGAAGATATTATCTTATACAGTATCAACAATCTCATAACATCTACAGATATACAGTACTGTGTAAAACTCTTGAACCACCCCTCATTTTTTAAATATTTTGGTACCAAGGAGCCACATTTTCTTGTAATGTTTTAAAGTGGTCCAGGCTTTCTGAAGGTCATTCATAGTTTTTCTTTGGGCAAAGTAGAAGTGGCAGGCCTAAAAGACTATCTACAGCAGATGAACAGTATCTGAAAGTCAATGCTTAAAAAACATCCAGCAAAGATCTCACATAGGAACTGAGAGGTACACTGGCCCTTTAGTGGATCCATCTACTGTTTGCTGAAGCCTCATCAGAAATGGTCTCAGTGGAAGGGTGGCGGTCAAGAAGCCATTCTAAAGGAAGAGAAACACTGAGAAAAGATTGCAGTAGTAAATTACACAAGAACTGGGCTGAAAATCAGTGGCAACGGGTCTCAGCATTACTGAAGCTGTGTGGGATCATCTTGAGAGAGAACGGAACAAAAGGCAGCCAAAATCCAAAGAAGAGCCTTGAAATGTCTATTAAGAAGTATTCCTGAAACTACTTAAAGATTAAAAGAAAATTGGCTAAGAGAGTTGCATAGGAGGTGGTCATACCAAATAATGACTTTCAAGTTTGTTAGAATCGTGCAAATGCTGTTTTTGCCTTATGTACTCTATTTCCATTTATGTATGCATGTTTCAAATAAATCTTTGCACCCATCTCCCAATTTTTGTAGCAAAATATAAAGAAATGAGGGGCAGCTCAAGACTTTTACACAGTGCTGTATACATGTTTGGCGGTCAGAAATATACATAATTGCTTCTACAGAAAGGGGTTGATATGTGGGCAAATAAGCTTATTTTCTTTCTGACTGAGTGCTAGATTAGAAACACTCTCGTGTCTGGACTAAATATAAAGCTGCAAGAAATCAGCTGGAACATAATCCCCCCATAAAACCCCAGCTTATTCTTTTTGGATTTTAATGTTTGTATGGAATTAACAAGAAAGATTAAATGATTTAAAAGTAGGGTTAAAGGGGCTAGTACTTCTTTCAACATTCAGGCAAAGCTAAGTTACCCATGTCCTCCTGATTCCACTCACTTTATCAAGCCAAAGGCTGTGGCTCATCATTTCATCTAACCAAGCAAAAAAAAAAAAGGTTATTTCTCAAAATGTTAAACTATTCCTTAAATACAGTCCTCTGAGGTGCTGAAACAGAACCATAAAAAATGTTTGTCATGGTCCCAGCAGTACCTCTCCTTTATCTGTGGTATTTCTGCTGTTTTCACCTTCCAAAAGCACTGTTTACTCTGCTTGTGTCTATGGCACACACTGCGGCTCATCAGTATCATAGCTTTAGTCAACATTATGAACAAAGCAAAAACATCCTCTAAAATAGTAAACACATTGTTGCCCTCTAAAATCTGCACAATGAAGCATGATTTAGGGCTAAGGGATGTAATTTCAGGATTAACCCTGGGTTTTTAGTGGTAAGAAGGTGGTTCAATTCTCACTCAGGTAAAGCACTGTAGTAACTTGCAGCATAGACTAGGGATGTATATGATATATGGTATATGATATACCATATATAATATGATATTGATGATAAAAAAATACTTTTAAAAATGTAAAAACATCTGAAACCATCCAGGTAGAGTATAGGTCCTTAAATTGCTACAAAGACTAAATGAGTCTCACCAGAACTATAAATTGAGTCTTCAGTTACTTTAACCTGAAGTTCAAGGGAATATATTTAAATTTGGTACAAATGTTCTTTTGGTCTTAAAGAATTTGGTGGGCCAAGGTCAAGGTCACTGTGATCATGAACACATGGTTGTGTTATTAACCATGACTTGAGAATTAATACACTAAATCTGAAGAAATTTCACAGGATAGGATAAATCAAGAAGACAGACAAAGAAAAGCAAAAATTCATGGGTTGGCAAAGGCATTCAGTCATGAAGTGGTAATTCTAGTTTTAATATTCAAACTGCTAATTTTAGGTTTTAGACCAGAGCTTGTATTCCTTAATATTACTCATATTATGACTCTTATTAGTAGGTTTCAGCAGCTTTTATGGATCATTACCACCCTTTCAGACTCGAGACCTTTAATGACCTCAGTAAAATTACAGCTTTTTATGCTGTGATGTCAGACTTTTCAGGAAATGTTTGGCAGCAATTTTATTAAAACTATTGGTGTCGTAGAATTTTGTTTTGTAACCCCATCTATAACCCCATACAGGTCCCTGACTCAAAAGTTGAGAAACTCTGCTCTTCTGTGTTTTCAGCCAAGCTGTGAGCCATGTGTATTGTTACATTTACTGTGAGCACTCTGTTGTTTGGGCCAAAATAACAGATGACCATGTTGACGAGGCTGGAACTGTCACAATTCCCATTCACCTCTGTGACTGTTGGCATGACAAACCACACTTCTCAATCTGCCTCTCCTTCACCAACTCAAATTAACAGTTGGACTCACATAATTATAAGTTATTACAGTAATATTTCCATTCTGCTGTGTAGTAAATAGTGGCTGCTAATAAAAAAAAAAAAAGCTGATCCCATAAAGCGTCATCAGGGATTCTAATGAGTTGGATTGCAGCCAAGAATATTTTCCCCCATTTGACGCTGTTTCAGTATAGGAGCTTTTAATGAGTGTCATAATTATGCACCCCAAACATAATCTTGAAATGAAACACAAAAAATGGGGAGGGCAGGAGATATCCTCTTCCTCAGCAGCTGCTGCAAGGCTGAATGCTAAATTTCAGATCATGATGTTATGAAAATGTATTTTCTCTGGGAAAACATTCATTTCACTCTGTCAAGCAATGATTTAAAATGCAGGACTAATAGCTTTCATTCATTAATATCATATTATGAAACAGTGAGAGACGATAACAAAATCAAACTTGGGTCTCTCATTAATATATAGGGATAGATTAGCTTGTTATGCATAAACCATGAATTAGCTAATTAAGAAAATTACATTAGAGGTTGAAAAGTGAGCCCAGCACCTGTTCATGCGCATGCTATCAGTTAAACCCGCAGAAACAGCAGATTCATCTGGATGATAGATGCAGATTGGAAACTCTTATACCACAGATACTAACACTTGTTCCTCTAACTCTTTACCCACTTCTCATTTCTTCAGTTTTTTTAGGCCGCTCAGAGAACAAAGCAAGTAAGCCAAGCTTCCAAGTGTGTGAAGAATGAATGCCATGCTGTCTAATCAACTTAATGCAGATTAGCTACTGTAGCTCTGGTTTGTTTCTTAGACTTTTAATTTAGGAAACAACCTTTATGCAGTGTGAATTCACCCCCTTTCTCATCTGAAACTTGCACTAAGCATAGTGGGACAGTAAACTTTAATTAGTTTTGCAAATGGCTGAAGTGAGTGTAATGTGTTTTGTATAAAGCACAGTGCAGACACAAAAGCAAAGCAACAACTACCTGATAATTTGGACAATGCCAGCATTTGAAACTAATTAAAGACCCTGAAACCTTTTTTCCTTGTAAAAGTCAAACAGTTTTGGGTAATTCATATAGCTAGAGAGGTTCTTGTTGTTTGGTTTGTTCTTGGAGAAATAATTACTATACCTGAAAAGTCTACCTGTGATAATTTAGATTAATTAATGTAGTGAGGTTTCACACACACAGAAAGACATAATAATTATATTAGTTTGTCACAGTACACGGAGAGACACAGACCAAAGTAAAATAAGATCAGAGCACCTCAATGTGAAACCTAAGCTGAAGTTGAGATGAAAATGTTGTATTTCATTCTCATTAAAACTGAATATAATTAAGGAAGCAGACTATGAACATAGCCTGCATAAATATCAGTGTTGTTTGGTGTTGTCAGAAGAATGCAGCACTGGGTTACAGGACCAGGAGGATAACCTTGGAAACAGGCAAGCTCTTAAGTTCTGTCGAATAATGCATTTTATCTTCTTGTAGCCCGGCAACAAAGGGTGACCATTTGTACTTTTTCACTTGAGCTTTCCTTGTGTTTCAGCCATCATTTTTAGACAGGCACAGAAAAAATAGAAAATGTTGAGCCTTAAAAGATATAGTTTACATATGCAATTAAAGTCTCTGAAGTTTTTGCAACATACAGTTCAAACCAGAAGTTTACATACACTGTGTAAAAAGACACAAACATTTTTTCCTCACTGTCTGAAATTAAATCAGTCTAAACTTCTCCTATTTTACATCAGTTAGGATTGCCAAAATTATGTCTATTTGCTAAATGCTGCAATAATGAGAGAGAGAATATTTTAGAGAGATTTTTATTACTTTCTTTGAAGTCAAAAGTTTACATACACAAACATTACTATGCCT
>VUQH01057071.1:0-24976 GCA_015106775.1 Etroplus canarensis | reverse complement strand
GATTAGAACTCCAAGTCTCGATGGGAGACACCTCCAAAGGTGATTGAGAACAACAGGGCTAAGGTCCTGTGGGACTTCAAATTCCAGACAGACAAACAGCTGCTGGCCAACCAACCAGACATAGTGGTAGTTGACAAGAAATAGAAGACTGCAGCTATAATAATGCATCAGTCCTAGCCGAAAATAACATCAGGAAGAAGGAACATGAGAATATTGAGAAGTACCAGGATTTGAAGGAACAACTAAATCAGATGTGTGATTAATTAATTTGCATGATTAATTTGATTACATTTTTTTAATGCAGTGAATGCATAAGCAGCACACAGTGACTCAAAATTCCACAATTCCACTCCCTGGCAATGGATTGGTGCTCCTTTCCTATCTGGCGGCAGAGCCTTTAGCATAAACAGGGAAAATTAGAAGTAAATTTATTAACTCTCATAAATATTATGTAACCATCTGACAAGATGTTTGGGATAGGCTCCAGCTCCTCCTGTGACCCTGAACTGGATAAAAAGTTAAGAAAATGTATGTATGTATGTATGTATGTATGTATGTATGTATGTATGGATATATGTATCTATGTATGTATCTATGGATGGATGGATGGATGGATGGCTTTTGTTGCACAGTAGACATAAACTGACTCTAATACGGTTCACACCATCTAACCCCCCTAAAACATAAGATTTTATTGCTGTGATCCATAAACAGTAAACACTGATTGGTGTAATTTTTGTAAAAGCACAACTGCAGCTTCTATTATTGGTAAGATGGCTGCTACCTCTTAATTACTGTTGCTACTGTTGCTCACAATCTGGCTTCAGGTTCAGGCAATTATAACACAGATTCAAATAAATAAAGTATAATGTATACTGGCTTTTGTTACTCTTAAATTGTATTTTGAATGAAGTATATCTGATAAAGTGTATCTCAACATATTTATCAAATGATAAAAAAAACATCAAGAACTTTTACCCTTCAAAATAAAATAACAAAGCTATTGTATAATGTGCTGGCCACCATATAAAGCGTTATGGAAGATGCCACAACAAGTTGAGATCATTTTTATGTAAATTGGAACTATATATCATGATAAGCTGTTTGCATAATGAAAATCAGGTACAAATATCCTTTAAGATAATCTCATTTATGACTTTTTTATTTATTAACTTTAACACTCACCACCCAGAACAGAGTAGTATGAGCCAGGGCCTGATACTGGTCAATGGTAGAGAGCACACTGAGGATCAGACAGGCCAAAACTATGAGAAATCTGCAGGAAATGAAGGAGAAAATGCATTAGTTATGAAGTTTTATAATAGTGCTCACACTTATTACCATTATTTTGATATCATCTCTTTGCATAATTCTGTCCAACTGTATCATGGTTACTAATTAGTTATATTTCCCTAAATCAAAGCTTTGCATAACTTGTCAGTCAAGTCATGCAACTGCAAATACTCTCACTACATTTTTCAACATCTCACCTCATATTTATGTCAACAGATCAATGATTTAAAGTACAAAAATTCAGTCAGCTTTAGTGTGTGCTTCAGGTTTGAGCTTCTGAACAACCTTAAAAAAACTGTTTCCAGACAGCATAGCATTACTTTGTATTTTTTATCATGAAAAGTATCTGACTGAATCTGAGAAAACATTCAAGGACAACCCTCTGGAGGAAATACTAGGAACCTTTTGAACTCGACCATATGAATGCAAAGCACATGATAAACTTGTCAAATAATGAGAACACTGGTTTGCACACGACCCACAAGCAGTATCAACAAACACTAAATTGCTCTTTAACATTCTCCTTATCTCTCTCAAGGTCACAAGTGTTTCAAATGCAGGAACAATGAGCTGTCTGATACTTCTCAAACTACTTGAGTAAAAAAAAAACATTGATATAAAGCTTTAAGCTGCTGTGACACTAAACCAAATACTCAGCACTCATGTGACCTTTAAGAGATTAAATTCTAACCATGTTTTTGTTATTTGAAAGAAAACGGCAGACCTTGTTGAAAAAAGGTCTCCATAGTACCTTGTAAAATAACATTGAATTTATTGATCTTTTTTTTCTGCTGTTCATAAAAGTCAAAGGGAAAGATCTTGTTTAATTTGATGGCAGTGGAGGAAGACGGAAAAGCAGGACTAACTGCAATATAAGTGATCAACCACTCTCAAACTCATAACCTTCTAACATGTGCGTTAGACCAGCAAGACATAAGTTTGTGTTTTTACTTTTACTATTGCAGTACTCCAGTAACTTTAGCTATGAGAGCTCAAGTAATGTCAGTGTTAAGAATTGCAGCTCTTTATTCACTGGCAGGTTGTCAATAATAAAAAAAAAATCTCTGCATGTGTCTGTCTGTTTGTCCCAGAGTTCAAGTACAGGTTCTAGTCATATCTTTGACCTTAAATGACGTCACAGTTCAAACAGGGTTGTCCTCTTTCACCTCATGATGATGTCCGCAGTGATACCAAGCAGTGGAGCCATATTTAGGTAGCTTAATGAAACTGTTATATGACACTTGGCAGGCAAGTTTCCAGTAGGGCAAGGTAGAAATGATTAACTTTTCATTTCCGTTGGCATGAGATGTGGTGATAAAGGGGAGGACTTTTAAATGGTTTCTTGTTAAAATGTGAAGTGATTGTTTTTTGACGTGTCAAAAATTATTGCATTATTGTTTTAATGCAAAACTACTATCCATTAACCTTTGCATGCAGCAAAAAATGTTACCTTTTCAACTGAAGTATCTTTTGTTCTGGAAATTCTTATGTTTGCTGTGTTGCACTGCTATGCATTCTGTGCTATAGGTCAAACAGCAATGCTATGAGACTAATTTTAAAAAATTGACATCTAAACTGCCTAATCTAAAAAACAATATAAAACGAAGGCACGCTACATACATGCAGGTAGCACCCTGACATTTAGGGAGATAACTTTATCATGTTATGTAGATGGCATTAGTTATAACTCTCATGTAGCTCCAAGATTAATGATAGCAATCTGTTTATTTTTTTTGTTTAGATGTTTGCTATGGAAATATCACTGTATAATGTCACCCACATCAACACAGACAGTGGCATACTTACTATCATCCTTGCATTTTAGTGAACAAGTGAGTCTTCTAAATGAGTTGCTGCTCCTCAATTGAGAGAATATGTAGCAGCTATAATGCTGTAAAGTTTGGAAATTACAATGCTAACTAAATTTACTGCAGAGAATCCATCTGTTGTATTACTGCAGTGCAGACATAGACACCGTGCATGTGCGTGAACACCTTGGTTGTTTCCATACTCCTGGCAATATAGACAAAAATAACAGCTGTACCCACTTTAACTGTACACAAATACGGTGACAGCTGGAGCGTTAAAATGCTTAGAAGAGTACGAAATGTAAAATAAAACTAAAATGTCAGTAACAATAAAAGCAGCCTGAAATTTAATTCATCAAACTTCAGGGGCCAAAATTAACACCAACCAATCTAGTCTCAGGCCAAAGACACTGCAACTACAAGAATGACAAGAAACCTGAAACCTGCATTAATAGCCCCCACCCACGATTATAAGATGGTACTTGCTGCATGGCTGATAACGTCCTTTCCAGTTATGCTGTTATTATCTTAAACTTTCAGACCACAGCCCTAAATAATCATTGTCTTGTTCCTATATGAGCACACTTGATGGAAACTGTATGTAGAGAAGGTTACAGTTTCCAGGCAGTGTTTGAACCATGAAGACCCTTATCACCACATACTACAGCTTGAGTTTATTGCAGACTGGCCAGGAATCCAAATACCCCCCTTTAAGCTAAACACATACACATACACACACACACACACACACACACACACACACACACACGGGCATAAATGTGCACGCCACACGTCAACACAGATAAAAGACTGTGGAGAAACCTGCTCAGGGCTGGTGTGTAACACAGCTAAAGCAGCTTGTCTTGTCTGAACAAGTAGATAATGCAGCACAGCAAGCTGACTCTTCAAAATGACATCTACAGTCTGCTGCCTGTGAAAATGGAGGTAAATACATTTATTAGAAAGAGCAAGGCATATTGACAAAAAAAATTACAATGCTCACCAGTTAGAAAATAATGTAATTTGAAAAACTTTATGCTAAAATGTGACAGAAGCAGTTAAAGAGAAGATCAAAAGAAACACAACTGAACATCAAACTTTTCAGACCATACACTCAGATGTGTTAATGGTTGCAATTTGTCAGCGAAGCTCTGCTTTAATTATTTCAGAGCTTTTGAAATGCCAGTAAACATACGAACTCGGTATGCTGAGCTTACACTTCTCATTGACTTTATATTCATCTGTGCCCATCTGACTTGTCAGTCCCTCTCCACTATAACTGCACCATCATATTTCAGTTCCTTGACCTCCAGGCCCACAGATAATACAGGCTCTGTGTTTCTGTGTGGCACCCGTGGGCTTAGTGTAGCAACAGACAAAATAATATATTGGCTAAGCTACATGGGCACCACTGAACTCTAAACAAAAGCTCAGAGCGTTGCTCCTATCTATTATTGATGGACAGATTCACTTGCAGTCTGTTGTGCAGTGAGTGCAGAGACAAAGCAGGGGACAGGATAAGAGTTAGCAATGTTGCTGACCATGTAACTGGCTCTTTCATTCAAACATCACGTATCATGAAGCAATCAGAGATAAATCAATCAAAAGAAATAGAAAAGCCAATAAAAGTCTCAACTAAAACTTTAGCTAGTGTGGGGTTAACAGTTCAGAGATATGAGTTGGTAAGTGAAAGATAACCTTGTGAATGTGCACCACAAAGTAAAGTCTTTTGAAATGGAGCGGGAAAAAAAGTGTTGCTTTAATTGAAAAGAATGACTTATCATTATATCTTTTTATTTAAATTATTAAAAATTTGTATCTGACTGCACTTCCTCTGAGTGTTTTTCACTCTATCAAGTTCAGTTTAATAACTGAGTCGGAAACTCACTTCCATTTGGGTTTTCTATTCATTTCCTGGTTGATTCATCTATGACCAGCGAGTGGGATAGCTTCACACACAGATCAGAAATACTGAGTTTGCTGTCAGACTGCAGCACTCAAGACTCATGTAAGTGTAGGGCTAAGACAAGAAAAACAATATGTGAAGCATGGATAAATGACATTTCTTTCCAAGGTTGTTATCAAAAGAGCATGCTTTATTAATTATATAAAGCCAAACATGTGTCATCTTCAGTTCCAAAGTGCACTATTCTTTTCTTTATAAAAATAATAAAACATCCCTGAGTCCCTGAAGGCATACTGTACCACCACACTGACATACATGTGTGTGCACACACGCACACTCGCACATATACACACCTCTGATAAGGCTTTGGGTCACTCTGGTGTTTGAGTTCTGGCTCAGTGATAAGGCCATGCTTATTCCTAACTGTGTTTCTCCCACTCAAACATTTGCAAAACAAGGTACTGAACTGACAATAAAAACCTGCTGCATGGTTAGACACTATAAGCTTACAGCAAACAACTGGTGGAATTATAGTAGCAACGGAGTTCTGTCACAAATGCACAACAATGTACAGCCAGATTAAACCTAATCATCTAATCTTTAATCATTTGAACAGCTTCAGATGTACTCCAGGTTTTTGAAGATGTCTTTGTAAGGCTGAATCTGGACATCTAGGATTGAGAATATTTTTTACAAAAAGAGTGTCAGTAAAGTGCCTCTCTGTCCTGAAAATACTGGCTCTGTCTGCCATTCATGTCTATTGAAGTCCATATGAAGGGCAACAGCAAGAATCATGGTCCTTTTTTCTGTGCAGATCATGTGCACAGCCAATAGAAAAACTGTTAGAAAGGGGAAAGTGATTATTCTGTAATGCACCATCAATAAATTTAGTACAAATTTCAGCCTATAATTGTAGCATCGCCTCCACTGAGTATTACAGTAGGTGATCCAAGAACTCAGAACTTATTGTCAGTGCAGGAAGCACTGACACCTTCTACTTTTTAGGGGCAGTAGGGCAATATTGGTCAACTGTGACACCAACATGGCCATGCATTTAGTGCAGAGGTGTCAAACATATGGCCTACGGGCCAGAACTAGCCCAATAAAGGTTCCAATTAGGCCCACTGGATGGCTTTGGAAAATGTGGAGATTTCAAATAAGGAGGCAATTTTGGAACTTTAGCGGTATTTTTATCAGTTTTACAGTCTTTATACTGCCAAATACATAATCCATGGCCTGTCATATGCCAAAGTAATAAATCAATAGAGGAAATCCATTGTTTTGTTATTATTTAGTATCAAGAATATAAAAGCTCATTGTTTCGCTGTTCACAAAAGAATTTTCTGGTGTCTATGCAGCAAAAAATTGAAAATTTTCCACAAATTGAGAGATGATTTCTGTTTCAATTGCAGGATAAAATCCTTTATTTATTACAGTGTAAGCTCAAAGAGCCGTGCCCACAGGTTTTTGTTTGTTTGTTTTACGACGGAAGCATTTCTTTATAA
This sequence comes from Etroplus canarensis, assembly GCA_015106775.1. Lineage (NCBI taxonomy): Eukaryota > Metazoa > Chordata > Actinopteri > Cichliformes > Cichlidae > Etroplus > Etroplus canarensis. The sequence continues at coordinate 18,464 of VUQH01057071.1, read as the reverse complement.
TGTAGACGACGTATTCTTAAAACTGCTCTTCTTTTTTTCTTGAGGCATCTCAAGGTTTTAATGTAGAGTTAAATGTCTTTACACTGAAAGTAAAGGGAACTATTTGGAGGTGTTTTTTTCTCTATGATCACCTTACTGGTCTTGGCTACTTAAGTTGGTTGTAGCGACCCATGGTATAAAACGAGTTTGACACCCCTGATTTAGAGAAACCAAAAAATTTTCTATTGAGGCAAACCTGGGTAGCACACAGAGCTGAACTATAACAATCAAAAACCAACAGGGCACAATTTGCCAGTTTAAAAACATACCAGTCAAGACAAAGGAAACCTTGCAATACACTGTTTTCCCAAATTATCAGCCATTTGACCATGATTTTTTATTATAAGGGACACTTTGATGTGGCCATTGCAAGAAGATGTTCCCGTAATCATACATTAGTAACCACCAGCTTCGCTTCCATAGTGTAGTTATTCTTGGTAATGTTTTAATATGTTTGTGCTGTACTGCGTTTGCTTACGTTCCCTTTGAGTCATTGAGACTAAGTCACTCTGACAGGCTGAGTTCCCCTGCATCACCTCCAACACCACAGGGTCACCGGTAGCAGTGCCAGACAGGGCCACTACCTCCTCCAAAGCACATGTGCTGCCAAGTTTAGCTGCCTGCTATCAGTGCCAGCAAGTGGGGACAGACAGCACACATTGGTATTGTGCTGGAAGATCATATCCCACATTCCTAAACCTCTGCCTGAACTCTCCCGTGTGGCTCAACCAGACTGTCAGTTTTTTGGACATGAGTTGCACTAATGAAAAAAATAAATACTGCATAGCATATCAGTGGTGCACACTATTTATGTTATTAACAACATTTTGTTTGCCCAGAAAGAGGAGTGATTTATTTAATTTGGGGAACCATTTTCTCATTTACAAGACAGTGGGACTTTATCGCATTAAGCCTGTCCCACACTGGATAAACACAAGTTTTATGTCCACTTATGTCATTTATATTTTCCTTTTTTTTGTAATCCCTCAAACATATGATACTGTCAGAAAGGAAGGAACTCTGAAACATTCCCAGTCAGGCTAAACTGCTTTTAAAGTTCTCTTGTTAAAGACTTGCTGAATATAAAAACACTGTGCTGCATTCAAACTGTTCTGCAAAATTAAATGCTCACTGGTGCTGAGGAAAATAGTCTCCCAAATGAAAAAAAAAAATGTATAATGTTCCTTTAACACTCCTCTGAGGGCTTATTTTGTCCAAGTCTCTCTTGTGTGTGATAAATTATATGGTATTTTTTATCTACCATGGCTATACTAAAATATCCCTATAATGGTTCTAAAGGGACCTCCAGTCGTGCTGTGGTATCTATGAAACATCTTCAGAAAATTCACAGGATTAACAGTTCTTTGTAGTGAGGACTTCCAAGGCTCTACATGAGCAATTAACTCCCTGTTTAATTAGGATCTTAGAGTTGCAATTATGCCCTTGAATACCCAATGGATCGGGGTGATTACGAAAATAAAAACACTCACACTGTGAAGTGATACACGAAGCATTTCCAGCCAGACGGCCTTTCCAGAAAGTTATACACGCGTCCTTGGATGTAGGCGCGGGTGAGGACCGGACGAACCCCCGTGCTGTACACCGACATCCGCACTGACATCCGGGGGTGAGACAAGTAAGGGTGGAGGGGAACAGGGGGTGCATCTTTGGGAGCATAGCCGTCCTCTGGCACTTTGTCCCTTTCACAAAAGGTGTCGTTGCCCTCAGGTGTCCCTGTTTCGGGCGCACTAAAAGACGTTTCCGACAGCTCCAAATCCGGCGGTCTCTTTCCACGCACCAAAACAGAAGACCTCCGCGCGTTTCCCTGATGGGCAGCGGAAGAATTAGACATTACAGCTTCCCGTTATTCTTCTGTCGCCGGCGTAAAGTTTTCACAGTTTTCGGTCACTGACGCAAACGGACAAATGTTCGCCCATGTGCGCTCACCTTCTGTTGCGCGCCTGATCGCACCAAGGCGCATGAAACTGTAATAAGAGCTAAGTTATTAATGCTCTAGAGCACCAGTATGGTGTTTCTTTAATTTAACTTTACAGCTCTCCGGGTTGCTGAGGATACGACGAGCCTCAGCCCTAAATGGATATCCCTAACTTCTTTCAGAGTACTTATCAGCCTGGAGAGCAGTCGCCAGGCGGTGCGCTGTGAGCCGCCAGCTGTTCAGACAATTTACTGTTTTGCAGAACTGCTTAAAAGCAATCTGAAGCTGATGAACTCCATCCTAACCACACCGAGGGCTTTGGAATCAATCATTTCCGCACAAACTGCAAACACAGTATATTTTGTGCAGGGCTAATAACACATGTGGTGCACATTCCATATGCAAGTGTAAATAATGAAACTCATTTCTGTTCAGTGTGGAGCTGGATTTATAATGACATTAATCAAACTGTCACTCTCTTCATTTATGCATGTGTCTAGATGAGCCATGAACATTACACGTCAGCACTCATCACACCTTCAGGTTGCATGTTAATTGTGCAGCAGTTCTGCATAATAACACACTTTAAGTAGCAGAGATTGAACTAATATGTTAAAAAAAAAACATGCCACACAATATAAATTAAAAGCAAAAGACAGGAACACAGGGCTGATTCTAGGATTAGACCTTTAGGGGGCTCAGCCCTCAAATAAGAACGTCTTTGCCTTGAGATTGAATCATTAATAAAACAATAATACTTCATAAATTACCCTTTCTCAAACATGAGTTTCACACTGCAAACAGTTTTTAAAAGAAAATTAATAATGGAATATGCTGTTTGCAAATATATTCAGTTCTTTTCACCTCTGCAAACCTTGATTCAACATTATAGTGCTACCTTCAAAAGCTACCTTGTTAAGATAATTCAGAATGAATAATTACATATTTCAATATAATGCACCTGTTTTAGGGTGGGCACTGCAGTTAGTTAATGAAACCTGAGTCAAAAACTGAATCATAATGGTTGGAATTTTTCCAGAGTAAGTTAAAGATTAATTTTTTGCAAAGCACATATGAATAGAAGTGCGCACAGCATTGTGTTGGTCTTTTAACTACATATGGCAGTCCATCAAATCATCAAACAATTAAAGTAGCATCATTCAGTACAGATATTAGCAAATCAGGTCTATATACCTGTTCAACAAACAATCTGAACCTCTTTGTGTTTAAAAAATGGACCATCACCAAAAGGCAAGTTTGCAAAATATAATGTTGAATCATTTATACTACTACTATTACTTTTGTGATTTTAGGGGTGCTGCACATAAATGGATTTACTTAACTTTTTAAAGTAAATTTATGCAGTTATGTATGGATGGATGGTTATGTATGGATATGGACTTATTTTGAATAAGCCTGATGTATAAGTTTTTTCTTATAAAAAAAAAAAAAAAATTGTGTAGAGCCACTTTTTTACAGACTCCTTTGAAGTCTATAGAGACACTGACAGGGTGACTATTTAATATCATATAAAGGTCAGAGGTTTCTTTCAGTGTTAATCATTTCACAGTATCAGTTATTGATGAGACTGATACATTACCAGATTAAGGTATGACCTCAGTAACCTGTTTGGTTGCACACGTGTGCCTGCGTGCGCGCACACACACACACACACACACACATAAATGAATGTGTAATAAGAAATGTGCATGTAACATGTCTATAACAATTTTGTACAAAGAAACCACTTGATTGCTTGAATTAATTTATTAAGCATTGTATAGAATTTCCTTCTATTGTCTGAAACGGCATTCAGCCTCTGTCATTTTACCTCATTAAACTGTCAGTTTGAAGTAGGCTTAATGTTAACAGTCTTTGTGTGAAAGTCCCTGGCATGTTGCGAGCTATGCAGAGCTCCCCTCTACATACCTGTCCCCAACACAATGGCTGAAACTGCAGATTTTCCTAAATAGGGCTGCACTGTATGCATGTGTGAGCATGTGTGTGTATGTGCATGTGTGTTTAATTCAGTATTTCACCTCTTCTTATTCTCTTCTTATAGCTTTCTTTGATCAACTCTGGGCTGTTCAAAAAATGAAAAAGAAGCACCTATTAACAACTGATAAGATAGAGATCACATTACCATTATCACATACCTAAACTGGAACAATACAATATACTTCAGCTTAAAATTTGTGTTACATGCCTCATATGCGCTTTCTGAAATAGCACTGGTGTTAGTCTAATGTGGGAAAAACTCTTGGGATGCATGGAGATTAGTTTGACAAGGTTAGCCAGTTATTTATTTATTTATTTATTTCAGCTGTGACCTTGACTGAGGTAGTCCAAGAAGGAAGAAACGAGTCTCCTGCTGCAGATTTTAATAGGAGTCCAGCGGCATCCATGTGATGACAGGATCTGTTGTCAGGTAGATATTAAACCCAACTCCAACTGGGCCTTGCTGTTAGATGCACTACATATGGGATTTTGTTTACAATACAGAAAGGGCAAGTATCTTAAAGGTCGTCATTCTCCAATATTTGATTGTGTGAGGGAAAGAAAATATTGAATTTCTAAGGGCATGTCCAATTTAAAAGCATAAATGTTTTTGCTTAGACATGAAATGCTTCATCAATGCAAAAGTGATTATGGGTTAATCAGTGAAGTCATTTTTAAAGCAAAAATGTCAAGGATCCACTTGCATTTGAAATATTTCAGTGTAAATGACAAGCAGTGATAAGCTGAATACAACAAGGCCAACAGAGGATACTACTCCTACTCCACATCACCTAAAACATTAACGTAGCACTTTTTTTTCTTTTTCCTTTTGGCTTTTTTGCTCATTTTCTTTTGAGCAAAGAATATTAAACTTTTTGTGTTTTTGTGTGTGTGTAGGAGTGGGGGGGGGGTTACTCAAGACTAAATTTCCTCAAAGAAAAGACACCCTTACTGAATCTGACACCAGAGGCCAGTCAGAAGGTTACTCATACTTAACCAGATGAGAATAATAGATTCCTTTTTTCTAAGCACCAGCTTAGAAAACAGCAACCGATAATTTAGTTTGTGTTTGTGGGGGGTGGGGGTGGGGGGGCAATAAAATCGTATTGTCAGTAATTAATGCTCTCTGAAATTATATATAATTATAACTGAAATATCAACACTTTCAAATAGATAGACTCATTTTCCTGGTTATAAACATGTTGAACTTAGATTTAGTTACATAAGGTTGAAATGTTTCTGCAGGGTATTCCACAGATAGTCTTTCCAAACAGTCTGTCCAAGCGTTCAGCACAGTCACTTGAAATTAGTCATGGGATCTCAGACTTTATTGTCCTGCATATTTATGAGTAATATAAACACATAAAGAGAATGGGACCTATCCCTCGATGGCCTTATAAACAAATTATCAGTGACAAAGGCTATTCATGTAAAGACATTAGCTATCAAGCCACGACACATAAAGATGTGTTTGTGTTATACATTTTATGACATAACCCAATTAATAATGTCCCCAGCATGTGCGCCACTGAGTTGATGCCTTTGTGCACACATTAACTGTAGCCTAATTCAGGGCTGCATCTTTTGAAGTCTGCGTTTCTTTACCAAATACGACAAGGCTGTCCTCTTCCAAAGGCTTCTCTGAATGCAGCCTAAGAAATGCTTGCAGTTGAAGGACACAGTTAGTGTTTCCCTGTCATTTGCAGATTGCTGAGGGTAAAACACACTATAAAATATAAATAATAAAAATAATTAAGTATGTGTACATGACCCACCAATCACAGTTCATCATAAAAATGATTGCTCCTTTAAATTAGGGTACATTTATTAGACAGCTGTACTGGTAACACAAAAAAAACTAATGTTAATGAAAAATAAATTGATAGTTAATTAAACTTCACGAATTATGCTTACCAATTTGTTTTGTTTGTAAAATAGCTATCATTATTATATGGATGATTGATTTAAAGTTGGAACTGCTGTTTATAAAACTTTTTAGATGGTTAATAAAACTGTGTAGTGTGTTGTTCCAACATTTGCTGTATTTAAGTATTCCAGAAAATGGTGGCTAAAATGAAGCAGATCAGGGAACTGTGAAAGTGACCTCACCCAGAAGCAGGGGGGGGGCATCACATTTATACAGTACAGATACACAAGACACATGACAAAAAATTGAAACATTACTGCTGAGTAAACCATATATATTTAAATGTTTTTGTGAACAGTTTACATTTTTTAAAGATTGTTATTATGAGTTACGGAACTATAAAATAATAAATTAATTAAACCAGTTCCATCTCAGAGGCTGGCATTCAGCAAGAATGGTCTAAAACTGATCCTGACAACCTGAGCATAACCATCTACCATCGTTTTTAAGGAGTGTTATCATTCAAGACTGTGGAGGACACATGGTTCATAAAGGCTCTGTGTTTTAATCCTAAGTTTTGAAAAGAAGCAGTGTTTTTTTTAAGACTTTTTCAGCATCATGATCACAAATGCAATATTTCAGTTGTTATTTCCACAGTTCACCTGAACATCATGACCAATTTCTTCTCTATTGGCTTGAAACATACAAACACAGAACTTCCCACAAATGCAAACCTATACATTTCCTGATTATCAGACTCTTTGTGACATGATAAACTGCATCCCCTCTCTGGAGATACTGTATCTCTCCATGTTCCCCATGTCTCTGTCATAAATCTGTGAGTCATACCAAAAAGCGAACAATACTGCACTGGCGTTACTGAAGAATGTGTTTCAAATCTGTATAAACGAAGTGTTTCATGTTGGTTCTGTTACACTAACAAGTTTCTACTGGACAATTCTCAATATAGCCCACAACATTTTTAAAAATAATTTACTTTAAATATACATGCAAGTGATTTTCATCCAAGATCATTTTGTTTATTATGTAACAATCAACACAAGATTTGTTAATTAATTATTGTACTGGTTCTTGGAGGAGTTCTGTTTTTGTTGTTGGCTTTTCTGGTCTGTTTTTCCTCCAGGTCACCCTACAATTTTGATCCAGCTCACTGTCTTTCCATGGAGCTTTCCTGGGAGAGATTCGGGAAGTCTGATTAGTTTTGAGGCCATCATCCTGAGCAGCCAAGTCTTCCATTAGGGGTAAACAGCTCATGCGCTTTTCAATTGAATTATACACCTCTAGAGACCTTAGGTTCTCCTGCTTTCTGACCACTGGAGAGTGTCTATTTTCCTTCTGTGCATAAGTTCAGTGTCACTCTTTGTTTTATTTTGGTTGGTACTTATCATTAGTGTCTCCAGAGGTTTTAGTTCACCATTTGGATGTTTTCACTACAAATTTTCTGTTCACCTTGGTCTTGTTAAACTATTGGCCCTGTTTGTATAGTCCAGCTTTTCTCCTTTTCATTTGTCGGTTCATCTTAACAGGTTCTTCCATCTCTTTCTTAGTCTTTGTATCTTTCTTTACTCTCCTGGAGTTTATTTATTTTGGACTAAGCCTGTTTTTATCTGTACTTTCCAGCTACACATGGTTATAGTTGTTTTTCCTTCCATCTCCTTACCATACCAGTGAGTTTTATTAAAGTTTACCTCTGTTTATTCATTCTGCCTGCTGTTCTCTATTTTAAATCATCTTTTCAAACCCCCACACATGACAACATAGAAATTCAGCTTTTGCAAATACAAAGCTGTACTTCATTGTAAAATACAACCCCAGTCCCATAAAGGTTGGGGCGGTGTGTAAAAAATATATAAAAGTACAATGCAATAATTTGCAAATATTATAAGCCAATATTTTACACGCTAAAGAACATAGAAAATGTATGAAATGTTAAATGTGAGGCATTTTACTATTTCATGAAAAATACTAGCTCATCTTGTATTTATTGGCAGCAGCACCTCGCGAAAAAGTTGAAACAGTGCAACAAAAGGCTGGAAAAATAAGTAGTAATGTGATTAGGTTTAAAAAGAGCACCTTTAAAAGGCAGAGTCTGTCAGAAGTAAAGATGGGCAGAAGTTCAGCACTCTGCGAGAACCTGCATCTACAAATTGTGGAGAAATTTCAGAATAATGAGCCCCAATTTTGAATTCCAAAGGTTTTGAATATTCTATCATCTGTAGTATATAATATTGTCAAAAGATTCCCATATCCTAGGACATCTCTGTGTGCAAAGGACACGGCCAAAAAACAATATTTGAAGTTGGTGTTCTTTGGGCCCTCAGGCAACACTGCATTTCAAGCAGACATGATTCTTTTATGGAAATCACTGCATGGGCTCAGGAAAACTTCCAGGAATCACTGTCTGTGAGCACAATTTGCCGAGCCATTTACAAATGCAGGTTAAAGCTCTATCATGCAATGAACAAGCCATATGTGAATATAAGCCATCTGCTTTGGACCAAAGCTCATTTAAAATGTACTGAGGGAATGTGGACAACTATTCTGTGGTCCGAGAAATCAGAATTTGAAATTCTTTTTGGAAATCTTCCAGACTAAAGAGGAGAGTGCTCAGTTCAAAAGCCTATATCTCTGATGGTATGGAGGCATTAGTACCTACTGTATGGTACTGGCAACTTGTACATCTGGAAAGGCACAGTTAGTGCTGAAAGATATACAGACATTTTTAAGGCAACATGTGCTTCTCTCCAGACAATCCATTTTTCAGGGAAGGCCTTGTACTGTATATTTCAGAAAGACAATTCTAAACTGTGTACTGTAGCTATTACAACAATATGGCAGGTATGGTTTGCCTGCAGTCCTTAACGTTTACCAACTGACAACATTTGGTGCGTCATGAAATGCAAACTACATCAAAGAAGACCCAGGACTGCTGAGCAACTGAAACTCTGTATCAGAAAAGAATGGCATAACATTCCTCCCGAAAAGGTCCAGCAGCTGGTCTCCTAAAATGAAACATTTATGAACTGTTGTTAAAAGAAGCCGGGATGCTACACAGGGGTAAACATGGCCCTGTCCCTGCTTATTTCAGACATGTTGCTGCCATCAAATTCAAGATTCAACATTTGATATGTTCCTATGTTCTTTTGTGAATAAAACACTGGTTTATGTGAGTTACAAATCATTGAATTGTGTTTTTATATATACAGTGTGTTTCAAAAAGATGAACCTGTTTTGAAATCACCATCTCTCTGTCAGTGAATCGTCTGTGAATAAAATGTTTACCACATGAAAGGGTGGGGCATAGAGTTTTATAAGACCACAAAAGACCATTTGTAACTTTGTGTAACTGTCCCATGTTGCTATCATGAAATATACCACATTGAAATTGGGCCCATCTTTTTGAAAAACCCTATATTTTACACAGCATTCCAACTCTTTCAAAATTGGGGTCGTATGGTGTTATTTCCAAGGTGAAGCACTTTAACTGCAGTTAAAATGTTTTTAAATTTTGATAGCGAATGTAAGTGTGCCTCGGGCAATCTAGTGGCATTTCCCACTGCCTGGAGAAGTAATTGACTAATCAAGAACTTGTATGCAGTGGCTTCATTGTCCTTCATAGCTGGCTTGATGCTGAGTTGTGGCATCCAGTACATGTAGAAACAGAAAGTAGCCATGAAATTTACAATAAATGTACTGCATGTGAATCTGATATAAAAAAGAGCACTTGTTATAATTCAGTATTTATAAGAAATTCCATTAAATTGACAATTTGAAACAAAATTTTTTAATTAAAATAATTAACTGCTGATAGCATTCCAACTTAATGGCTGACCAGCTGCATTACCCACACAACATTCTCTTCCAACAGCAGCCTAAATGAAAATCCTGAACAAATATTGAATATTTGCAGTTACTATAGCTGATTAAGTGCTCATCATGTTAACATGAAACATTCTTACATAATATTACATATTTTTAATGATGGCATCACATATTTCCTGCAGATATTTTAACCTATTGTAACTCAGGTTCTTTGCCGGCTTTGAATGCAGCCTCTGTGGAAGCAATTGGAGTAAATGTAAGTCACTGTCATGCTGAATTTTCTTCGAGAAAGTATTCATTTGGAAAAGGGCAAAAATGTGACCATGAGGGGATGCTTCTGGTTGGCAACAATGTTCAGCTGTGCTGTGGTATGCAAGGGAATGGAATACAGATTTTGCTATTACAAGTCAGGATTCATTTGTAGATTATTGTTCTGAGCAATTTAATATTGTAGCCTCGTTTTGTTGTTTGTTTTTTATTTATGAAACCCCTTACACCTGAGCCTCCTCTGAATCAGTTCAGGAATGGCCAATACAAGGAACCATAGTTTTGTTAGGTAACAAAAAGGGGGAAAAACTGCCTAAAACCACTGCAATGACAACCCCTCTATAAGTCCACTTCTCTGTTGTATCACTGCAAGCAACATGGTCACAAATACACACTCATTGACTTTTAGCAGAGAGCTTAACATCCTTCTGCTTTTCATCATTTTATCCCATGCTAACCACTACCTACTCTAAACACATTTAGGATTAGCATATAATAAGTGATTGAGACACAGCCGAGGAGAGAGGTACCAGCTGTGCAGGAAGTCAAGCACAAGGGAAAATACAATGAAGGTGGCTGGTGGACAGGTGGGAAATGTCAGCCTCTGAAAAAGAGACATACACACACACACAAAGGGAACAGGGATAAAACTGACACAACAACAGCTGGGACAAACAAATACGATGCAACTGTATTGTGGAAACAAAAGAGCGTATTGCAGCTTCAGGCCAAATTATGCATACTGGCAGGTCCTCATGTGTGTATGTTGCCATTATTTGTACTGTAGTACTTAGAGTAACATTTTACATTACTAAAAGAGTTAATATTTTCAAATGAACGTTAAAGTCATGGATGGTACAAACTTAAAACTAGGCATTTTTGTATGTTATTGTGCAGTATAAGCATTGTGTTGGTTGTCTGCCGAACACCTTAGCAAGCTGTAATCTTTATGGCTGAATTTATGTTACATTTTAAATGTACAGTAATTGTATCAATGATCATGTGTCCCCGTAGTGTAGCAGTTTACACATTTGCCTTACAAGTAAAAGGTCCCTGGTTTGATTCCAGGTAGGGACACAAGCCCCTCTCACCATGGAGGGCTGTATCAGGGAGGGCATGTGGTGTAAAACCTCTGCCAAGTTACTGATGTAGGTGAATCCGGTGAGGCGACCCCTTGGGGAAAATAGAAGGGAGCATCTGAAGGTATGATTGTACCACTGAGTGTATCTCTATGCACTCACAGAATATGATATTAAAATAAACCCTTACTTCTCTTAAGTAATGGATGCATATTTATTGCCACTTCTTCTTTTGTCTTCCACTTTTCCAGTTTTCTTATTCTTTTAAGGACTCACAGCACACTATACTGCTACCATTGGACTCAAAATGAGTGAAAAAGTAGGCAATGCCCAAAGAAAAACTTTGAAAGACTTTCAGAAAGCCTGGGGAACAATTGCATTACTTTATATATTAAACACACACACACACGCACACACACGAGTTGATATTGTTTCTTGTTGTTGCATTGGGGCCTTAAAAATCAAAATAATCACTTCACACTGCTCTGTGCTACAGGTTATTTCTGAATCAGTTTTCTTGTCACTCAGATGCCAAGAGTTAAACGTAATTGCTCTGGCTGTGTCCTCAGGGTGTTGGTGCTCCCCATGATGCCTGTGTTGTGTAGACTACAGAGAGCTAGCAAAGACAGCCTGCAATTATGATACTCTGAAGACAGACAAAAGCTGTAGAAGCATATTGAAAATAAAAAAAAAGATATTTTTCTAAAACTTATGTACTTAAAGTGTGAGATATTGTTTTGAAAATGGGCAAATTATTTGATGTTGCATATTATAAGAATATAAAATAGACATTAACTAGGTAGTAGAAATGTTGGTCAGGATAAAATTGGATTTATTCTGTGATGTATTTTATTTAGCATCATAAGTAGTTTTACTGCAATTTATTTTGATAGCCAGTGTTTCCTGCTGCTCTAAATACACCAAACACTTTTGTAATCCATAGCCAAAAATGTATCCCTTCATTTGCATCATTTACTGCTATGTGACTAATATTTGAAATGATTTAGCCCTTCAAAAATATACAACTAAAGATGCAGAGCTGCAGTAGAAACAAAACAGCTTGGGGCTGAGTGCAAGAAGTTTGAAACTGTACAAATTAAACTGGACAGATTGTTGTTTTTTGTCATTTCATGGGATTCAATGACTTGTAAAAATAAATAACTGCAGATAACAGATATAATAAATTAAAACCGTCACATAAACGGAAATATGAAATTAGCTTTTCTGAATGCATCTAACCCAAACAGTTGCTCTTTGTGACAACAAGCACATCTCTAGAGCTATGTCCAAAATCATTGCTACTATGTAATCAATTTTGAGGATTGTTGGAATACACTGAACGGACTGGGATAAATATAGGAAATGAAAGTGGCCTCTTTTGCATTTTTCTCATTCAAAAAAATATTTTCTTGATTCATACATTAGTCTTATATCTGTTGGATGACAAAAATGTGAAACACTTTCAGAGTATGGTGCTATGAACTAATATAAATGAGCTAAATTTGACACAGCCTTCTTATTCTGTCATTGTGGTTAGCTAGTTTAAATACAAATAGGTCTATCACAAATGCAGTAACAGTAATAGTTGCTACCTTGCTAATACTCGGTTGGAATACTCCTTTTGACTACAGAACTGTACTTATTCTTCAAAGCACACTGTAGATTTAACAAGCTGCTTGAAACATTCCTTGCACATTTTGGTCCATACTGACATGATAGCATGATGCACTTGTTGCAGATGAGTTGGCTGCACATCCATGGCACAAACCTGCTGTTCTGCTGTATCCCAAAGGTGCTCTATTTGACTGAGAGCTGGTGACTGTGGAGGAATACAGTGAACTCATTGTCACAAACCAGTCTGAGATGATTTGAGCTTTGCGACATAGCGTTATCCTGCTAGAAGCATCCATCAGAAGATGGTACACTGTGGTTGTAAAGGCATGGACATGGTCAACAACAATACTCAGACAGGCATTTAAACAATGCTCAATTGAAACTAAGAGGCCCAAAGTGTGCCAAGAAAATATTCTTGTTCTTAGCTGTTCTTAGCTGACAAGAGTGACACTTGATGTGGTCTTCTGTTGCTGTAGCCCATCTACTTCAAGATTTGATACATTGCTCCCAGGACATACAGTACGGTATGAGGGGTTGCGGGCGAGTTGTTGTCTGGGGGGGGGGACTGGACCTCGTTGGCGGGGGTGGGTCCTGGACCTGCGAGACCCTGTGGCCTGTGCTCCGCTTGGGCTTGGGGTGGTTGGCCTCTGGCCAGGCTGGCTGGCTGTGGCTTTAGTTCTCTGGGCTCTCACCCCCTGGCTGCTAGGACTCCTCTTGGGGTAGTGGGGTAGGTGGCTGTCCTGGGAACATGTGGCCCTGGGTCTGTGATGTTCCGTGGGAGCTATGGAATGCTCGGGTGGACTGGGTCACCTCCTGCTAGCTGCTTGGATCTGGTTGGTGTGGTTGCAGCCTCCCATTCTCATAGTTATTATTAACTGCATTCTGTGACAGACACGCACACCAGCTCTTACAGTGACCCACTTACACTAATAGATCATTGGTTGTCATTGTACACATTTATTGTCTCTTTTGTATCTGTTCTTGACTGTTTGTCTTGTTCACTTTGTGCTTGGTCCTCTCTATATTTCTTTTCTTTCCTTTCGCCTTTCTTTTCCACACTTTTTTCTCTCTTTTCTATCCCTTCCACATGTCAGGTCCAATAACCTCACATTATTTAACAATAAAGTATATCACAAATTATACAATAAGAGACGCTTGTTGAGCTCCACTTGGCAAAGCAAATCGGTTTGGCAAAGAAAGGCATCAAGATTACCATGTTGGTAGATAGGACAGGCAAAACAAAAAAACAAACAAATTAACTTACTAAAAAACGTTGCATATTCAGGATCTTCTGCATACCTTGGTTGTAAAAATGTATTTGAGTTATGCCATCCCAAAAGCTCAAAGCACTGTGGCCATTCTCCTCTGACTCTGGCATCTTTATACATGCCTAAATGCATTGAGTTACTACCATGTGATTGGCTGATTAGATATTTGTATTAACAAGCAGTTACCTAATCAAGTCCCTGTGAATGTATATAGTTGATATGACAGTAAATTAATGGATAAGGATGGATGCAAACCTTAAGAATTTGTCCTCGTTTGTGACTGTAAAACTGGCACTCTAATGATCACAACATATAGTAGCAGTGGAGAACACCACCTTCATCTTTTATTTTGTTGTATTATTGTCCTTTGCATTGTGTTCTGAAATATGCGATTGTGCAATATGAAAAACTAATGTAAGCTGGAGATAGAGTTTCATGGAAGCATATATTGGTTAAACAATAGAACAATATGTGTGTAAGTACTCAATTATACAGGAACAAAATGTTCTCGGTTATTGGTGTTGCCCATTCTTGTCATAGATCAACGAGTCTGTCTGACTATCCTATTGTCTAGCCCCAACCTTACATTTAATATCTAATATGATGTATCTACTGTATTAATTTAATAGTGTTACTATTTTTGTACAGTTGTAACACTACAGCATTGTCTGATCCACATTAATCGATTTATTTCAATTTATTACAAATTAAATAATACATTTTAGGAGTGCACATTCAGAAGCGCACAAAAGCTAAACTTCTGTATGAAAATTACGGGAGCCACACTGATTCAGCCATTTAAAGTGATCAGTCAAATTTAAAATGAAATTTAAATCTAACAAGTAGTTATTAACAGTAATATTATAAGTGTTATATTACCCTATAGCATGCGGACCAGTCAAGATTAATTGAATCAAAATGACATAAAAGCTTTACTCTGTGTCGTTAAAAGACACAACAAATCTAATTTTCACCAGATCTCTAGAATGACAGAGTGATATTTGTGTGAATTAGCCTGACAACATGCTGGTCAGAGTTTGAACACAGACAAGCGCACAGGTTGGAAGATGAAAAATGTGAGGGCTTGCTTGTCTGTGAATCCGAGTGTGTACCTTCGCCTGCTCCCTTGTATTTGCCACAGTGGATCAATCCACAGTGGTAATCTGGCAGAAGTTTTACACCGGGTGCCCTTTCTGATGTAGCCCTCCATGGTGAGAGGAGCTTGTGTCCCCACATGGAATCGAACCAGGGACCTTTCACTTGTAAGGCGAATGCGTAAACTACTACACGAGTCCAAATAATAAAATGACTGCACTAGTTTACTTGGGCATTTTAGAGAAGTATTATTAGATAAGTATTATTGGATTGGCAGACTATGGTTAACACCTTGCCTTTATTGGCCAGTGTTAGAAATACATGTCAAGGTGCACATGAGTGCAGCTCACATAATTTTTACTAAGTATATGACTGTGTACTGCAATACATATGTTTATACTATAGTGTGCTAATTCATTAAGTCGTTGCTAATTTATTGTATCTTGAAATATTTTCATACCCCGTTTTTATTTATTTTTTATTACCAAGAGAACAATAATTAAAAGTGAACATTTCAATGGTGATTAAATTAGAAACCCAGGGGAAACTGCTTAAAGAGATTTTAGCTAAAAGACCTACACAAATTCATCAGTAGTCAAATATGACCTCTAAATGAAATAAAATTGTCTGCAAGATTTTGTTGCAGCAGTTACCATCAAAACAACATAACGTGATGTCTTTACAGCTCATACTGTACATGAAAAATGGACAAAACATAGATGAAGAGAGATATACTTCAGATCCAGGCCTCCCAGTCATGTTCTGGCTCTGAAAATCCAAAATCCCAAAAGTGAGGTTTCAAATTGGCTGCTATAGTCATCTTTCATGTAGAGTCTATACTTTAGAGGTTTCTGTGCTGCCCTCAGCAATCAGCTATAGTGCAGTTCAATGTTGGTTTAAGTGGAGGTGATGCCTTTCGCCAACGTACGACAATATCTATATATAAGACCAGGTCCAACACCTTTGTTGGTTAACCCAAATCGGATCCGCATGAACTCAAGAAGCAACCACTAGTGTCAAAGAGGTCTGATTTTTTCCCCATGATTACTGTACATTACTCTTAATGCATCGAAAGCTGAATAGACAAATAAACCATGAAATCTGAGAAAGTATAGATTAACTTTTGTTTTAGATATTTCATTTATGTTTTTATGTGGACTGGTTAGGTATAAAAGTAGACGTTGAAACAAAATTTTTCTCATAAACATGAAATTTATATTAAAATTACATATTTTTGCACTAAGAGCCAGAAGTACCATTTATATTTGGGCCAGAGAGATGAAACTAAATAGTAACCTACGCTACTCTGGGGGCATACGCCTACTAAGTTTGGTGAACCTTCTTGAAATCTACAATGAGTTATTGAGTTATAAAGAGTTACTGGGATAATGTGTCAAATCTCTACAGCAAATGCAGTGGCATGACCAGGTCCAAACCATAGCATATCCCAACTTTCATCTGGGAGATATGATTAACTGAAACATTGGATGGAAGGAAACTGTTTTCCTGTTTTCATATGACCTAAGGGATTTTTGCATGGTCAATTGAACATAAGACAAAACAGCAGTGGCTGAAAACGTAAGACTTGTTTAAGGTTGACCCAAACATACAGCCAGAGTCTAGTGTTTGTTGGGGCCCTAGGTAAAAAAAATTAAAAGGAACACCTGTTATAAATAATCTGACATTATTAGAATTAGAATTCTGCAAATTCACCTTCTTAATGTTCTTCTTTGGCACAGCTTTCACTACTCATTATTTAACATTTACATTTTATCTGATAGACAGAATGGAATAGTTCCAGTACAAACATGTGTGTAAATATAGAGTTTTCACTATCATAAAACCATTGCCACTGCTGTAGTTTAAAGTTTGTCAACCCTCAAGGAACCCCTACTGGTCTGGGACCCCCAAGGCGTAAATATGAATACAAATGTAATACAGTGATTTGCAAATATCATAAGCCAATATTTTACACTAAAAAAAGAACATAGAAAGCTGAAAGTGAGACATTTTACTATTTTATGAAAAATACTAGCTAATCTTGTATTTGATGGCAGCAACACCTCTCAAAAAAGTTGGGACAAGGGAACAAAACACTGGA
Source organism: Etroplus canarensis (assembly GCA_015106775.1). Lineage (NCBI taxonomy): Eukaryota > Metazoa > Chordata > Actinopteri > Cichliformes > Cichlidae > Etroplus > Etroplus canarensis. The sequence goes on along the minus strand of VUQH01057071.1, from coordinate 1,357 downwards.
AAAGTAAGCAGCACTAAAAAGAAAGAACAGGAGGAACATATTTCAACTAATTAAGTTAACTAGCAACAGGCCAGTAATATGAGTGGATATGAAAAGTGCACTTCGGAGAGGCAGAGTCTCTCAGAAGTAAAGATGGGCAGAGGTTCTGCAATCTGAGAGAAACTGTGTCTACAATTTGCAGAGAGATTTCAGACTAATGTTCCTCAACATAAAATTGCAAAGACTTGGAATTACTGTCATCTACAGTACATAATATCATCAAAGCATTCCCAGAATTCTTGGGGAACTCTGTGTGCAAAGGACACGGCCAAAAAACAATACTGGATGCTGGTGATCTTTGGGCCCTCGGGCAACACTGCATTGCAAACAGGCATGATTCTGTCATGGAAATAACTGCATGGGCTCAGAAACACTTCCAGGAAGCACTGTCTGTGAGCATAATTTGCCGAGCTATTTACAAATGCAGGTTAAAGTTCAATCATGCAAAGAAGAAGCCATATGTGAACATGATCCAGAAACACTGCTGTCTTCTCTGGGCCAAAGCTCATTTAAAATGGACTGAGGCAAAGGGGGAACTGTTCTGTGGTCAGATTAATCAAAAATTAAAAATTCTTTTTGAAAATCATGGACGTTGTGTCTTCCAGACTAAAGAGGAGAGGGACCATCCAGCTTGTTATCAGCAGTCCATTCAAAAGATTGCATCTTTGATGGTATGGGAGTGCATTACTGCCTATGATACTGGCAACTTGTACATCTAGAAAGACACCATCGGAGGTTTTAGGGCAGCATATGATCCCCTCCAGATGTTCTCTTTTTCAGGGAAGGCCTTGCATAATTTCAGCAAGAGAATTCTAAACTGCATACTGTAGCTATCACAGTCCAGACCTTTCACCAACTGACAATATTGGGTGCATCATGAAATGCAAATTATGACAAAGAAAACCCAGGACAGTTAAGAAACTGAAATCCTCTATCAGAAAAGAAAGGGACAACATTCCTCTCTTAAAGGTCCAGCAGCTGGTTTCCTCAGTTCCCAGATATTTGTGGATTGCTGTTAAAAGAGGGTATGCTACACAGTGGTGAACACAATCTTCTTCTTCTTCTTTCAGCTGTTCCCGTTAGGGGTCGCCACAGCGGATCATCTGCCTCCATCCCATCCTATCCCTTGCATCCTCTTCCCTTACACCCACCCTCTGCATGTCCTCCTTCACTACATCCATGAATCTTCTCTGTGGTCTTCCTCTTCTCCTCCTGCCTGGAAGCTCCATCCTCAACATCCTTTGTCCAATATATCCACTATCCCTCCTCTGAACATGTCCAAACCATCTCAGCCTTGCCTCTCTGACTTTGTCTCCAA
>VUQH01057070.1:0-11293 GCA_015106775.1 Etroplus canarensis | reverse complement strand
GGACACAGTGTTGGTACCTCTGTCATCAAAAAGATCAATACCAAACTTAAGTTTTTATATAGAAAAGGATCCTTTTTTAATGTCAAAGATAGGAAAATTATTTGTTCTTCATTTATTTTACCTTGTTTTGATTATGCCTGCAATTCCTGGTACAGAGGTCTCACTAAATCTCTTAAAACCAAACTTCAAATTTGTCAGAATAAAGTTACAAGGTTCATTTTAGATAAGGATAATATGTATCACACAGAAATGTCTGACTATAGTAAACTTGGCTGGCTCAATGTTAAAAGTAGAGTAGATTATTTGAGTTTAAATACCATGTACAATATCACCAGACAAACTGCACCAAGTTATCTCTGTAATATTCAACCAATCACTCATAGCTATTCAGCAAGGTACAACCAATTGTCATTTTGTCTACCAAAAGTAAAAACTCAGGGCTTTTATTCTTTTAAATACAATAGTGTAAAACTTGGGAATTCATTCCCGATCAGTATTAAAAGTTCACAAAGTAAAGATATTTTCAGAGTTAAATGTAAAAACTTCTTGTTCCAGAAAATGTGATAAAATTCTGTGATAATTATTTGTATATAAGCTACTGTGATGATGTTTCTGTAAAATTTTAATGTTAATATTGCTAGTCCTGATGCATGTTAGACATTTGGTGTACATTTCTTTATAAGGTCAACTATGGAAATAAGTATTGTTATCTTTATTGCAAGCTTTTTAGTTCTCTTTAGTGTATATATGTACTTTTGCATCATTTATGCATTGTATTATATTGTACCTGTTTACACTTTCTTCCATTCCTTAAGAGGTGTGGCCTAAAATTTTTGTCCATATAGTGTATGTCTGATTAGAGGTTATATTCAGAGATGGGATATGATTTAAACTTACTGGGATTTTATGAAATAACAGGTCAGTTCAATGCATCATATATATATTTTTGTTGCAGTCTGTTGGGTGTATAGATAAGTTATTATATCTTTCACAATTTTCTTCTGTTTTATAGACTGAACAATAGCGTTTGCTTAAAAGTAAAGTGATAAAAAATGAGAATAAGCCTCAGTTTCAGCTGTGGAAATGTAACCTTATTTTTGATGGGAAAGATCTCTGATGTTTTTGGATCTTTGCCTTCACCCTGCAGCTCTCGCTCCATTTGCTGCCATTATAACAACATATTGACTTCCTCAAAGCTCACACTGAAAACTGTTTACAAGCACACTAAAAGCCAATCGTTAATAATAACTGACACTACAGGCATGTTTTTTCCTATAAATGTGTTTTTATTTCTCCCAAATGTTTCACAGTCAACAGGATTCCAAATGAAATGGTTCCCAAAGAGCTTTAAAAAAGTACTAACAACATAAAGCACAGAGATACACACAAATAAAACATGGCTGAGGTTCACATATTGAACACAAACACTTATGTCTGATTTGAATGCGTACTGTAGTGGTTCAGAGTTTACAACTTTACAGAAATGCAAAGATATGCACTTAGAGGACAAAGCATGTTATAGGATGAAATGTAAGATCACAAATTAGTGTTTTATTTCTTTCAAAATAAAAGCAACAATAAGTTGAATTACCACAGTGTATTACCACATATGCACAAGCATCAGATTGGACTGAATGTTTTGGGGCACTAAAAGTGAAGATGAAGATGCACCTCACTGCTCATTCCTGTCAGTTTGACTTTCTCAGCATTGAAAGTTAACATTTAAATTGTATTTTTTGCATTTAAACATGCATGATAATTGCTTTGTTTATTCCAAATACATTCATGGTCTTTATTTTCAGAGTAGGTCCCACCAGGCCGATGAAACTTATATAAACCCAAGCAAAATAATCATTGCTTTTTGTTTAAGTCTTTTCATACAGTACTTAGCAAATGGTTCTAACCAACAGCAGACATACTTTTACCTCAGAGGAGTTCAGGATGTTTTTATACCACACAGGAATGGAAAACAGACTGGCTGATATGTCCTCCATGACCTGGTCTGGGTTCTGAGAATTTGCAGCGTTTTTCCCCTCATGACATTGGCTGACGCATGAGAAAAATCCTGCTAATGCTGTATTAAAACTCTGCTAACGTATCTTTGAAAAGTCACCGCTTGTTTGGAATAATCACTTTGAGGAACCTGTACTTTTTGGTAAACAACAGACGCTGAACTGGCTGTAAACTTTTGACATTAACCTTCAATGCTTGTGTTTTCTGAGGAAAAAAAATAACATCCAGACTATAACTGACGCGTGCTGAATAAGCCTCTTCTCCATAAAAGTTAATGATAATACAATGTGAAAAACAACTTGAGCATTGTGCTCAAAGAGGATGGAGACATGTTTACAGAGATGTAAAAACCCTGAACTCTGGAATAAAACTATTCTGTAAGCATAATACTGAATCACACAGGACTGTTTTCTTATCACTCAGTCTAAAAAAGGTTCGAACAAAAGCAGCAAAAACGTGTTTATCACGTTAATGAAGCATGTCTGCCTCAGAAGAAGAAATACTGATAACGTTTTTGCATCTGCTGCCCTAAATCACATTTATCACTGAGAGTGGATCCTGCAGGCTGATAAAAATGGTAAGGAACACTGATAAAAGTAATTAATACTGATAAGAGCCTCATTCATTATGACTTAAGCTCACTATAGTTTACAGGCCTGATTTCACCAAAACAATCTCAATCACAAGTACAGGCCTTCTAGCACTTGATGTGATCATCTTGATAATTATGACAATATTATTTAATTTTGTTCTTTTAGTTAATTCAATGAAAAGGCAAAAACTAACAATGAAACTGATATGGAATATGAACAGATCACCCAGTGCAGCTCAGTCATTTGTTATTAAATGAGGCTTTAGAAACACAGTCGACACTTTGGAGGATCATTTCACTGTTGGTATCGAGCTTTCCGTGGGATCTGAAGTTCTTAACCCAGGAACAGAAAAATCTGGGTTGCTAAAAGGTCACTGCAAATCAGGAAAAAGGTCCAACGATTACATTTTCCATTAAAGGTACAGTCTCGTGAAAAACTAAGTAAATCCTTATTGCTTTCATAGGTGATGTTAGTCAAATGCACTTGATTAACTGATCATCAGCCGGTGTGACCATCTCTGTAAAACCGTAATTTTTCACAGTCTGTTGGTCTGGAGCATTCAGGTGTGTGTTAACACAATGCCACAATCTTCCCTGGAGTGGCTGTTTCACCAAATTCATCCAAAGGTCAGACTGTGCAATGCTCAAATAAATAATAAACTGCAAAAAGCTACATCTCAGACTCTACAGGCCTCATTAAGCATGTTAAATGTTAAAAATGATTAACAGTACAAATAGAAAAAGACTAAACAAGTATGGCTTGCTTGGAAGGGTTGCCAGGAGAAAGCCTCTTCTCTCTAAAAAGAACATGACAGCACAACTTTTGCTAACTTGTATCTGGACAAATAACAAGACTTCTGGAACAATGTCCTCTGGACAGGCAAAACCAAAGTGGAGATAATGCGCAGCACCACGCCCAGTCAAAGTACAGACATCAAGTTGGTGAAATACTGTGGCGGGACCTTAAGAGAGCTGTGCATTCATGGATGTTCACAAACTTCACTGAACTGAAGCGAAGTTGAAAAGATGAGTGGGCTAAAGCTCCTCATGGTGTAAGAAACTGACAGTGATAAAGAAAACCATTAGTTAAATTTATGGCTGCTAATGGTGGTTCTACGAGCGACTGAATCACAGGGCGTACTTAGTTTTTCACATGACTGCATGGAGTCCTCTGGGAACTCTTTTTCACATGACTGTAAAGCACTGTTCCTCGTGCAGTATAACAATAAGCAATACAGTACATTTGGCAACAAGTAAGCTTCGTTGTGTGGAGTTGTGTGGGGTGACTAAATGGAAGAGCAAAATCTGATTTACATCAGTAATTTAACCTTTTAACCTCATTACAAGAGTAACAGCCCTGTTACTACTTTGCTGAATCCTTCACAGTTTCTTTTTTTACTTCCCAAAAAAGAAATATACATAGAATTTACTTCTATGTAATGAAATTAAAGTGTGAGAAGTGTTTCTGTTTTTACTTGGTGTAAAAAATATTTTGGGAAGCTAATTTTGAGAAAAAGTAAACCATGGCACATACATTTGGTCATTTTTTTTCTTTGACTACATTTAACCTTCCTTCTTGCTGTTTTTCTGTCCTCTATTAACCAGTTTAGACGTCCACCATCCTCTAACCTTCCTTATCTGTTCTTCTACATTCCTTCATTTCATTTTTCTTTTTTCTATTTCCTTCATTTCATTTTTCTTTTTTTCTATTTTTTTGGTTAACATTTTTCTTCCAGTAACTGTTACATCATTGTTTTGCTTGCTTTACTTTTTTAGGCATCCTCATCCACTTCTTCCTCGAACTCTCCCTCCTCCTCGGCGGTGGCGTCCTGGTACTGCTGGTACTCAGACACCAGGTCGTTCATGTTGCTCTCTGCCTCGGTGAACTCCATCTCGTCCATGCCCTCGCCGGTGTACCAGTGGAGGAAGGCCTTGCGGCGGAACATGGCAGTGAACTGCTCAGAAATGCGCTTGAACAGCTCCTGTATGGCTGTGCTGTTGCCAATGAAGGTGACGGCCATCTTGAGGCCACGCGGCGGGATGTCGCAGACGGCCGTCTTCACGTTGTTGGGGATCCACTCCACAAAGTAGCTGCTGTTCTTGTTCTGCACGTTCAGCATCTGCTCATCCACCTCCTTCATGGACATGCGGCCACGGAACACTGCGGCCACCGTCAGGTAGCGTCCATGGCGTGGGTCACAAGCCGCCATCATGTTTTTGGCATCAAACACCTGCTGGGTGAGCTCCGGCACTGTCAGGGCGCGGTACTGCTGGCTCCCCCGGCTGGTGAGAGGGGCAAAGCCGGGCATGAAGAAGTGGAGACGAGGGAAGGGCACCATGTTGACGGCCAGTTTCCTCAGATCGGCGTTCAGCTGGCCAGGGAAACGCAGGCAGGTGGTCACACCACTCATGGTGGCTGAAACAAGATGGTTCAGGTCACCATAGGTGGGTGTAGTGAGTTTGAGAGTGCGGAAGCATATGTCATAAAGAGCTTCGTTGTCAATGCAGTAGGTCTCATCTGTATTTTCTACCAGCTGGTGGACTGACAGCGTGGCGTTGTACGGCTCAACCACGGTGTCTGATACCTGAAGATAGAGAGAGGGGAACATCAATACTCGTGGCTCATGCTGACTGCATTTGTTATACACAGATAGAAAATGTATGGGTCGATACTTTATTTCCCAGAGTTCAACATGACCACACAATTTATAAGGAGAAGTTTTCAGATGTGAGGGTGGAGTTTTCTGGCTTTCCACATCTATTTTAGGTGCTCAGTAAGAGATAACAGTGCTGCAAGTCAGAGAGGCAAGGCTGAGATGGAATGGACATGTGCAGAGGAGGGAGAGTGTCATACTGGGCGAGGGATGTTGAAGATGGAGGCAGATGATCAACCTAACAAGAGGAAGCTCCAAGGTCCTAAGAGACCAGCATGATGTTAAACTAAGACCTCATTGCTACGACCACAGACTGTACATAAATGTGACGGAGACACCACGGTATCACTCATTGATTAATAAAATCTTACTGTACAGTTTCAAACTGAATGTTTGCTATCGCCATTTGCTGTTTTAAACCTGGATATGTGTGTGTGTCTGTGTCTGTGTGTGTGTGTGTGCTCTGATTGAGAAACAGGAACCAGGAGCAATGCACACTCATACAGTAAAATTTACTGAGGTCACAAGCCAAGGTGTTTTTTTTCTCATAGAGTAATTAGTTCTTGGATAAAAGCAATGGGAGAGAAAAACTACTATTTTATACCTGAACAGCAACAATAAAGGATGATATAATTTTATAAATTTAAAGACATAACCTGGAAAGAGACAAAAATAATGGAAAATGTGCACAGAAATATGAACAATAGTGACGAATATGAAATCTTATGAAGAACTGTATACTACTGGACTATGTTTTACCTTAGGAGAGGGCACCACACTGAAGGTGTTCATGATACGGTCGGGGTACTCCTCTCTGATCTTGCTGATGAGGAGGGTTCCCATGCCGGAGCCGGTGCCTCCTCCCAGAGAGTGTGTGAGCTGGAAACCCTGCAGGCACTCACAGCTCTCTGCCTCTTTCCTCACCACATCCAGGACTGAATCCACCAGCTCTGCCCCCTCTGTGTAGTGACCTTTGGCCCAGTTGTTTCCTGCCCCACTTTGACCTGTGAAACAAAACAAAAATGAAGCAGACTGTAACAAGAAATTATGTGAATAAAGGGCAGATCTAAACAATGGAATTCATAGTGCCTTACTATTTTTTATTAAAGTTTTAATCAGACTAGAACCTGACGGCTTTTGAAATGAAAGAATAATGGAGAAATGTCAACCCCTTTCTGAAGTGTTCTGCAAACAAGCCAAAATCAGTCGGCCAGGACCCCAGTGGGTTTCACACTGGGATGTTATGTCAGGAGTGAGCCTGTTTGTGCCATATAGGGCAGTGCGTTGAGCTATATCTGTCAGATGGACATGATGTGACTTAAACCACAAAATAGAGCAACACGGACACCCGGAGTTCATCTTTCAACTGGAGTCCAAACCCTGATGGCAGGAGGCCTCCACGAGTCACTGGGTGATATTTTTTAACTTTACAGCTGTTTTCATACTTGGACTGCAGGCCTGAACTTTCATATAGATTTACCAGAAAGAATTGGATGTGACAATCAAAATGTCCTACACAGCTGGATCAGACAGAAGCAGGTTTTTAAACTGCCGGATCTCCACTGTAATGGGATGACGTACAGTGAATTCACAGCTAGCGAGTGGGCATCATGTGTGCTGCCTCCTGCCCACTCTATCCAGGCAGCTCCTTCACAAGTGTGAACACATCTGAAGCGGGCTATTTTCTCCAGGTTAGAAAAAGACAACTGTGGAGCATATCCCGAACTATTTCTCCTGAAATGTTCCAAAGCAGACGTGTGTAATCAACCTACAGCACGTCTTCAGCGAGTCTTCAGCCCAACCTGGGCTTCTTTTCCTAGAAGGAAGAAACCTCTTCTTCATCAGGGAGTGTTCTTACCAAAGACAAAGTTGTCTGGTCTGAAGATTTGCCCAAAGGGTCCAGAACGGACAGAGTCCATGGTTCCTGGTTCCAGGTCAACTAGGATGGCTCTGGGCACATACTTCCCACCTGCACACATTGACATACACAAAAATAGAAATACTGTAAAGGTGAAAAAGAAAGAAGAGAGAGGCCTGAAATAAAAAGTACAGAAGTCAGATGCATTCATGGCAGTCAAGCACAATCCCTATGAGGCTGTCCAAATCTGGTCTCACAGATCACAATGGAAGTAATGAGTTTTAGATAAATATTTCTGGTTTTATCACGCAGTTTAGTACTAATATTGTCAAATATTATTTTGTTTTCACAGTAAATAATGAAAATAAGTGAGATACACCTCTTTAGCTGATTACAGGGAGACAAACTGTAAGGCACAGTTTAATGGTTGCTACACGTGTAGTATCTCTTTTGGCCACTAGATGGAGCCAAACATTACAAAGTTAAAGGATGTCAGAACTCAGCACATTGAGGCTAAACTACATATTAAAGTTCATTTAACACACCATCAACCACTGGGAGCTTTCAGTGGAGCTCATCCAACTCATTTTCATTCATTTAAAAAAGTGCCAACTTTTCACTTATTTAGTTTCTGAGCAGAACTGTAATATTTCAGCTTCACAACTGTCAGGTTGTATTAGCTTCATGCGACAACTCAGGGCAGAGACGTCAAACTCATTTTAATTCAGTGGCTGCAGACAGCCCAGTATGATCTCAAGAGGGCTGGACAAGTTAAGCTACTGTACAGCAACTTATATTCATACTGAAAAGTTAGCTCTAGCTTTCTATGTAAAAAAAAGAGTTCTGAAACAAGAGAAGGTCAACAATCTACCTCAGTTTTTCCACATTCATTGAGTCTAATGTTATTATATGCCATTACATTTTACAGATTAACGTGAAAAGGCACAAAACCCTCAGTTTAAGTTCTTGGAACTAAACAGCAATAGTATTTTATGTTTTTTATTATTCCAACAACTTGATTAGATCCAGAAATATTTTTAACTTTCTGCAAATTTCCCATTGCTGTGTAGTAATCTAATGCAGGCATCACCACACCACGAGATGAGTAATGACTTCACTGCGATTTGCAAAGCCACTCAGTGGGCCAATATGGACTCTTTGGCAGGCTGGTTCTGGCTCCCGGGTAACAAGTTTGAGACCCCGAACTTGAAGCAATTAAAGCTAACTCTCCTTCTTTGGACTGCTCCCATTAGGGGTCGGCACAGCGGATCATCTGCCTCCATCTCACCACGTCCCTTTCATCCTCTTCTGTCACTCCAAACCTCTGCATGTCCTCCTTCATTACATCCATCAACCTTCTCTGTAATCTTCAACATCCTTTGTCCAATATATCCACTATCCCTCATCTGCACATGTCCAGTCCATCTCAATCTTGCATCCCTGCCTTTATCTCCAAACTCCTCAACCTGAGCTGTACCTCTGATATATTCATTTCTGATCTTGTCCATCGTGGTCACTCCGAGTGAAAATCTCAGCTTCTTCAGCGCTGCCACTTCCATTTCCTTCTCCTGTCTTTTTGTCAGTGCCACCGTCTCCAAACCATACATCACAGCAGGTCTCACTACTGTCTTGTAAACCTTCCCTTTCTGTCACAAAGCACCTCAACGCTCCTCCCTGCCTACACTCTCCTCTTCACCTTTCTTGTGCTCTGTCCATTGCTTTGGATGGTTGATCCCAGGAATCCCATGTACTTTCACTACCTCTACTCCTTGCATCTTCACCACTCCACCTGTCTCACTCTCATTAACACACGTATTCTGTCTTACTTCCACTGACTTTCATTCTTCGCAATTAAGTCTAACATATGCCACTACCATTGTAACAACACAGTACCGTGTAATTTAAAAGATTTCCAGGAAAGCTAGTGTAGTGGTTCACACAGTCGCCTTACAAGTGAAATGTCCCTGGTTCGATTCCGGGTGGGGACACAAGCCCTTCTCACCATGGAGGGCTGCATCAGGAAGGGAATCCTCTGTAAAATCTCAACCAAATTAACTATGCCGATTAATCTGTGGTGACCCCTTGGGAAGAATACACATGTGCAGTTGAAGGTACTTTTTTTATACATCACTATCATTCTAATAACACAGTACAATATAATCCAAAAGATTTTCAGGAAAAACTACATTTGCTGGAATTTCCTGACTTTCCTGGTTAGTGTTAGTATCTCTTTCAGGCAACATGTACTCATAATGAATCTCATCATGTGAGCAGTTGAAGTGGTGTAGTACAGGGCGCACCGCATCATTATCTTCGACAATCTCAAGCAAATAACAAAACAAAACTTCAGGGTCTTGCTGTTTTATTCCTTATCTACATCCTCTTCTCTGTTGTAGTGAGCTGGTTTCTCCACAGGGAGGGGACATCTTGTTTCATTTTCTCAAACACAGACCTGTGTGTAGCCAGGCAGAACTCACCAGTGGCTTCGTTGTAGTACACGCTGATCCTGTCCAGCTGCAGGTCACTGTCTCCATGGTAGGTTCCCGTTGGGTCGATGCCGTGCTCATCGCTGATCACCTCCCAGAACTAAATAACATACAGGCCAATAAATCAGAGCAAAAACAGGACACACACTTACGTAAATCAATACCTCAGACACATGATACATGAAAACAAACAATGTTTTGCTGGGTTGGAAACTTGAACCCTCAAATGGCAGCCCTAACTGAAATGCTAAAAATGGACTCAATAATAAGTTTTTCCAAACAAAGTTAAGAAACATGCCTTACAAAGAAGTGTCTTTGTGGTGTTATTAAGGTCATAACTGCAAGCCAATTTGAGGGAATAACAGAGTCTTCTGACCTGTGGTGCCCGGGCTTGCTGACATATGATCACAGTTAGCGCTCACAAGATCACCTAAAACCAGCAACATGTTCCGCAGCAACTGTAAGACTGCTGTTTCTCTGAATTTGCTCTAAAAAAAGACTCTTGCTTGCGGTCAACTGCGATTTCTGTGTTTGTTTTCTTCGACCATCACACTGATTGCAAGCTAGATTTTATAGCTACATACTGCTGTAGAGCTGGTGTTTTAAAAAGTACAGGCATGCCATTCATCAACGTGTCACAGCGCCAACTTGTTTTCTCTGATTCTGCTTACAGGTCTGATTGTTTATTGATTCCTTTACTGATTTTTCACAAGTGTTTTATACAGAAAATGTCAGCCTAGAGAGAATTTCTAGCATAAGCACAACTGTTTTACATTTGTAAGTATAAGGACAGCGTAGAAAAAGAGTAAAATAAGTGTGCAAGTGACTCAAGTGTGCAAAAGTTCTGCTGCAGTGAGCTTTGTGAGGCCAGAACTGATAAGATTTGTACAAGCTGCTGCTCATTTACAACTTCTTCTCGATTTTCATCTGACCCAAAGGCAGTTTGAAGGGATTAGAAGGGACTATCACTGTGATCCACATCACATCCAAAGGGTGGACAACACATATGAAAATAGTGCAAACACCCCTCTGAATTTGGTGCAGCTCTGCTGATAAATAAACAAATGTTTAAATTCAGTTTCATTTATACAGTGCCAAGTCACAACATAGGTCATCTCAAGGTCATTTGTACAGTAAGAGACAGGAGGGATGAGTAATTCATTTACAGTTACGTTCAGTTCTGATTTTGGTTTCAACAGTTATGAAAACAAGATAATAAAGACCAAAAAAATTGCATTCAGTTTTAATATAAAGCTCTCATTTTGTCATGTGTTATGTGGACAACGTTGTGTCCCCCACTACCTCCAACTTTTGCATTTGAATTATATCTTAAGTTTTGGACGCCCTCAAAAACAAGACGTCATATCTTAAGGGGTTTATACAGATACAATAAATTACATTAAATTACATTAAAAGTTCAGGGAAACTCACCATTAAAAAATACAATTTTTTTGAGTTAAACACATGCATGCTGCTTTTTTTTTTTTTTTTAAACCTGTCCTATCTGGCAGTATTAGCAAGCAGAATCATGGTCTGAATGCTTTATTGTGCCAAACCCATTTGCTTTGCCAAAAGGAGCTCCATAAACTCTATGACCTCCTCTTGTTGATACATTTCTTTCTTTCTTTCTTTCTTTATTCCCAGAGCAGACAGGTAGGGAAAGAAGAAGAAAAGAGAGAAAAAGAAGAGA
>VUQH01057066.1:0-14115 GCA_015106775.1 Etroplus canarensis | reverse complement strand
CGCACTTGTATTCAAAAGGTTTCTCCATGTAACTATCTAATAGTAGGTGTGGGGAGCCATAGCCCTGCCCCCAGGACATGAAGCAGGCATGGAGGAGATCCAGGCCCCAGACGTCTAGAGGCCCCCCAGAGCATGAGAGCCCAAGGAGGACCACCGAAGGGGCAGCCACGCCACCCTAGAAAAGAGCTGAGGAGAGCCCCAGACAGGGGGGGTCACCCAGCATCCACGGTGCAGAAGCCACAGGGGGCCGCGGCGACGTGCCCGCAGGCTCCGCCGGCAGCCGGCCACACCAGAGCAGACCGAGCCCCCGGGCCCAGAGACCCGAGATCCCAGGGCCCCCCACCCCCCAGAAGGGGCCTGACCAAGCCATGGGTGCCAGGCCCCGCCAAGCAGCCGCCGGGAGTGAGCCAGTATTAACTGCAACTTTTAAATCCTTCATAAAATGTGCTTTATGGCAGAGTTGTGCCATAAAAAATTGCTCTTGACATAGTGGCTGTGAGGTGACACAAACACAAAATCACTTAATTTAAATACATGTAACTTTGAATATCATTCATACTCATCTAGGGCTTACTTTAGGTCCCTTATGGTTTTTGTGATATGCAGTGAACATAATCAGAATCGGAATACTTTATTAATCCCAGGGGGAAAATTGCATACCTCTGCTCCCTGGAATCAATATTGTGAGTGTTTGTTCTTAGGCCTCCATGTATTGTTGACTGGGTAACCTGTGCAGCCTTCTCCATTTCCAGCTCCAAGCCCCTCATGTTCTGCTCTTGCTTCAGCTGGGCAATTTGCTCTTGCTGCTCTTTCAGCAGCTTCCTCTGTTGTGTAATGATCTGCTTCTGGGCAGCATATCTGTTTTCAAACCTGCTACCTGGTGATACTGTGATTTTTGAAGGGGCGCAGCTGTCACCACCCTTCTCTGTCTGCTGTGCTTTGCAGAGCTCAGCAGCAGTGGGTACTGCATGCCGTCGGGTCACCTGCCAGGGCTGAGAGGGCTGGGCGACAGAAACCACGGGCGTTTTATCCTGAGGTTTTGCAGATGCATCAGGTGCAAAAGTGTCTGACCTGTGGTGATCTACCTTTGGAGAATATAACAAAAAAAGAGAATGTGGGATTATACACAGTAGGATCGAACTAGCCAAGTTTACCAAGAGCTTAAGGTGATAACAGAGATGAGGTACGAGTTTCTCTTGATATCTCAGTTACTTAAACTTTACTTTAGAATTTATCCTGTCCCAGGATTCCTGATACATAAGCAGCAGAGGTCTTTGCAACTGTGGCTTCTCTACTGAACCCTCCACCATGAACTCCTGTTACTTCAGCTTCATCTCCTGCTCCATTTTTTCAGTCCCTCAAGCCCCTCCTGCACCTCTTTTTTGGCATTTTTGCCTTTAGAAGAGCATCACAACATGTCTCATTTCTTTCTCAAGCATTCCTTCTATCAGGCCTGTGTCTTCTGTTCATTGTCCCCGCTCTCTATAGAGTTGTAAATATTTCAGTAGGAAAACTGCCTTGGCTGAGAAAAGGTCAGGTTATCTCATGCAAAGAGGAAAGTTTAAAGAGAAAATCTTTTATTCAGTTAAGCTCCAAAACTCAGTAATTGCCTTGGTTATTAGGCCTTCAGCACTGTCTGTCAAGGCTAATGTTTTAGTCATGATTTCACTCCCTGTGTAGTATTTGAAAAATGTGATTTGTCAGATTGTGTTCAGTGAGAATCATTAATAAAGTGTATTGTTGCTGATGACATGAGGATTTGTGAGTCTCACCTTCTCTGTGGTCTGCTTCGGTGCCTCTGGTGGGGTCATTATTAGCTGATAAGCTGGACCTTCTGCGGCCTTGAATTTGCCTGCTGATGCAGCACTGATTAAAGCAGCCATCTTTTGTTTGATTTCCTGCTGCTGGGCCAAAATCTCACGCTGTTCCTTTTCCATCCGACACCATATCTGCCACTCATTCAGACATCGCCGTAGCAAACGCCTTCGGTCGCTTTCTGCAGCCAGCTGACACTGTCTGGAGGAGGTAACAGATATGATCATATTTTTTTTCCCTCAGTTAGTGCTTGGTCTTTGTACCCTGGATATACAGTACTGTGCAGAAGTCTTTAGCCACCCCTCATTTCTTTATATGTTTTAGTCAAGGAGCCAGACTTTCTTGTACTTTCTAAAGTGGTATTGAACAATAGTTCTCCAGGTTTTCTGAAGGTTTTCCAAAGTTGTTTCTCAATCAGTGAGTGGCCTATGAGATACTGTCAATTAGTCTGATTTCAGATAGCAGGAGAAGAAAAGAATGATACAATGAATGATGCTTTAATATTTACTATTTCTGGTTCTTGCCTGTTTTCAATTCGCAGTTCTGCCTCTGTTCTTGCCACCTCACGCTGCTTATGTTCTGCCCACACTACCGCTCGCCATGCCCGCCATGCTTTCAGCTGCCTCTTCCAGTCACAGAGAGCCATGGCCTTACCCATATGTAGCCTTCGGTCCAACATCACAGAATACCACCCAGAAAAATGGCTTTGCAGACACTAAAACATAAACACAAATGCATGCAAAATGCAAATTTAAGTATGTAATACCAGCCTATCCATGCCCCCCCCCCCACACACACACACACACACAGCCTACAGATACTAACCTTAAGGTTGCTCATGTCAAGCTTTCTTTGAATCCTCTGTTCTAGATACAGTTGCTTAGTGTCCTGCTGCTGCTTTGTGAGAAGTGGGGCTGACTGGAAGCTTCTAGCTCCCCTCTGCACTTTTTCCCTTTCCCTGTTCATTAATACATAATAGAAAAACACAAGTAATACTTAAGAATGAAGCTAGTCCCCCAGGTACAATCAGACATTGTCATAGTGTATAATGAAAAATATTTTATGTCAGCTCAGGTTTATATGCAAAGTCATCCTGAAATAACCCATTCTGAGGCAACCCCCCCCGATAATTCATCAATAACAATCCTTTAAATATTAACCCCACCCCCAAAAAATAAAAAGTTGACAAAACTTTGAGTGGGCCATTGCAATATCTTGATTCTTTTCTTATTCTACTGTAGATTTTCTGGTGTGCCCTGAACCATTGTCTTGTTACATGGCCAAATTTTAGCTGTCGGACAGATGGCCTCACATTTGACTCTAGAATACTTTGATATACAGAGGAGTGCATGGTCAACTCAATGACTGCAAGGTGCCCAGGTCCTGTGGCTGTAAAACAAGCCCAAATCATCACTCTCCACCACTGTGCTTGACAGCTGATATGAGGTATTTGTATTGATATGCTGTGTTTGGTTTTCACCAAATATGGCACTGTGCATTATAGCCAAAAATCTGCACTGTGGTCTGTCCAAAACACATTGTTCCAAAAGTCTTGTGGTTTGTTTGAGGTTTGTTCACTTTGCAAACTTAAGTCATCCTGCCAGTTGCCATGACAGCTCACCTGGTTGAGCAGGCAACCCATGTACCAGAGGCAGAGGCCTTGGTTTGAGTTAGCCCTGAACTACTTCCTTTATGTCACCTACCTTTGCTTTTTTGCCACTGACCTGTCCAATAATAAATGAAAAATGCCCAATTTTTTAAGTAATGTTGCCACATTCTTTTAAGAAGTAAGAGGCTTTCTTTTGGCAATTTCTTCAGACAAGCCATTCCTGTTCAGTCTTTTTCTAATTGCACTATTATGAACTTTAACATGCTAACTGAGGCCTATAGAGTCTGAGATGAACATCTTGGGTTTTTGCAAATTCTCTGAGCATTGCACAGTCTGACAGTGGGGTGAATTTGCTGGGATATCCACTCCTGGGAAGATTGGCAGCTGCCTTAAATGTTTTCCAATTGTGAATAATCTTTTACACTGTAAATGATGGGACTTCAAATTGTTTGGAAATGGCCTTTTTCCCAGATTTATGGGCAGCAACAAATACTTCTCTAAGATCACTGCTGATGTATTTCCTCCTTGGCATTGTATTAACACGCACCTGAATGCTCCAGACCAACAAACTGCCAAAACCTCTGCTTTTATAGTGGTGGTCACGCTGGCTGATGATCTATTAAATGTACTGATTAGCAGTACCTGGCTGCTACTTACCTTCAACATTTTCCAACTGTAATTTCAGTAAGGATTTACTTAATTTTTCATACACTGCTCCTGCACCTTGGTTTAATTTTTGTTATATTAATAATGACATGGTGTAATATGTCATGTGTTGTTGTTCATCTGAAGTTTTAATTACATAATTTAAGACCTGCCAAGGAGCAGATGATTTTTTTTATTAAGTCCTAATGCATAAAACCTTAGAACTGAAAGAGGGTGTACTTTTTTCACATGACTATACTTGTAAAACTAATGCCAATTCCATCCTCTATGTTTCTTACTAGATGCCAAACATCAGCATGATAGCAATGTCACCGAGAGAATACAGGGCTGCTAACTTAGCTGTAGTCTTTTTCTTCTTTTTACTTAGGATCATATTTTAATGCCAGTCTCTAGTTTATAGAGAATATGTAGTCCTTTACAGTCACTTCCCATAATTGTTTGTACCTATGTTCTAGCTCTCTAAGAGGCTTTTTATACTTCAGGTGCTATTTTGTCAACAAAAAAGTGTATCATTAGTTTGACTTAGAGAAAGTACAGTAAATGTAAAGATTTCTATTTATTTCCATTTCTGACAACTGCTGACTGCCTACCACAAAGAATGTTGAAAGTTACCTCATGACACATTTCCTGCAGTAAAGAAAAGCCTCAGTGGGTTACTCATGGTGAGAGGATGATTGCAGCACAGCAACCTTATCTTGCTGGCCAGATAGATATGGCTCATCACAGCCTCACCTGTCAACAGGTTACGACTAATCCATTCAATCCACTAAATAAAAGAGGCGCAGACCAGACAACAAACAATGTGACCTGATAGGAGATAAACAGGATTGTTGTAACCTTTTCTTACCTCTGTCGAACCAGCTGTTCTATACCTCTCCTCTCCTCCACCTCCCGCCGCAGCCTCACCATCTCCTTCTGCACCATCTCCTCCTGCCTTTGTTTCTCCTGCCTTTTCCTCATCTCCTCCTCTCGCTCCCTCTTCTTTGCCTCCTCTCTGGCTCCTCGCTGGGCCTCTTTCTCTCTCTGCTCTCTCTGTCTCTCAGCCTCCCATCGTGCCCTTTTTTCTCGCACCTTTATTGGAAATCAGCAGCAATTAAGAGTAATTGAGAATGACACCTGAACGCCCAAAGTTTCAGATCATTTGCTCAGCAGCATTCATTACGACAGTAACCAAATCTATGGCTTTCACATCTCTCTACATGCGCTACCTGTTGGTGTCGGGCTTCCATGGTGATGATGGGGTCTCTGAACTTTTTTCTTGTTTGTTGAGCATCAAGTGCTAGTTCCTCCATCATCCCAGAGTCAAACAGCTCCTGCTCCATTAGGTCTTGCAAGACGCTACTGACAGCTGACTGCTCTTCATCTTCAACCAGACAGTTATAAAGTTCTAAGCAGTTTTGGAAAGGAAGTGTCTTGTTACAACTGAAGGATTTGTAAAGGATTGTGTCAGTGTTTAGACATCGTAAATTTTATCCACCAATTATGCTTTACATTACTCCCAACCATTTTGTAATATTATGATCTTTAATATTGATTTGCAGCTGTCTGCAACCACTGGTTTTAGTTATTTTCACAGCAGTATGAAATTAATGTAGTCCTCTTAGCTGAGACAGGTAAGTCTAATATATGGGCTTTTCTGAAGACTCCCATAAAGTATTACTCTCCCAGGCTATGTGAAACAATAAAAAACCTAAACTAAATTTTGAATCAGGGTGCCATAATAATGAGTAAGTTTTCTGGAGGTAACTGTTTCTTTAAAGGTGTTCTGTAACACCTTCTCCATCAGTGCCACAATAATCATAGCCAATTTCAAATTTCAACAGGTCTCAATTGCTTAAAATAATGAGTCTTTGGTTATCTGAATAGATAATATTTTATACCGTCAAAGTTGTTATAGTTCAGGGTAGCAGGCTGAGCACTAGCCAGTTCAGGTCTTGTCCTCTCAGCAGAGCACAGTAGGTCATCTTCATCCTCCAGCTCCAGCTCCAGCCTCAACTTATTACTCAACCAGTCAGCTAAAAGGGCCTGAGCTGCAAGAAAAAAAAAACAGGCCATGTATCATCAGCCCTCTTGCTGTATGCTGCGCAGGTTTATTGGTAGCATTTCTACAGAGACAAGCCTATTATTTTTTTTTATAGGCCAGCCTACCTTCACTGTAAGCCTCATCGTGATCTCTCAGTTGTTCAGTGCTTTGCAAAGGTACAGCTAGACCGCTGATTCCTGGTCGAGGTTTCTTGTGAGAGAAGACTTCAGACACAGCAAACTCTGAGGCCATCTCCACTTGCTAAAGATGAGAAAAGGACACACTGAGCTGAAACTAATAATTTTGTCTTAGATGTCCCAAACACAAAATGTATTTAACTCAATAAAAAATAAATAAAACTTACAGAGAGAGACAACAGCACACACACAAATTCTTACCTTCTTCCACTGATCAATATTCCCTTTCTTTGCATGAATCTGAAAGAAAGATTACTGTAAGCCGATACTTTCTGTAAGAAACACCAAAGGGCACAACAAAAATGCTGGTCTCATGGTCACCTTTGAGTGCTTAAAAATGCCTAGACAAGCTCAGAGACACCTTGAGCTATAGTGGCAGTCTGCAAATTGGAGGCTGAGCCAAGGGCCTGAAGTCTGCGGATTATTTCACAGGAGGGCTTAGCCACTGCCTCAAATCAGCAGATTAGTTCAAAATCATTTCCCAGATGTCCAAAAGTCTGTGCCTTACTAGCAGCAATTCAGCCATTGTCCTCAGGCTGCAGGCACGAGAGCATCAGAGATAGGCTTGTGTGACATTTCTAACCCATCCCCTGACGTAAGGCACAAGTCTATAAACAGTATTAACACAGATGTGCTCTTTCTTCATTCAAAGGGCATTTTCCCCACTTACTCTATCCCTCTCTGGAGGATTTTTGATATTTCTGGGGGAAAGGTCTGGAAGGTGAAAACAAACTGAAAAATATTACGTTTCCCATTTAGATAAGAGAAAGGGTTGAAGTGAGCACCTTGGATTTATTCCCTGGAACAGACTAAGCACAGTTGATTTCTTTTACCCCAGTCCAACCAATCATAACAGGTGCAGCAGATGTCTCAGTTTAACACATGGACAGTCTATAATTTAACACTCTGTCATGAGAGTAGGGAGCAGGTGTAAGGGAGCCCGGAGAGGTGGAGGAATGCACTCCAAAGAAGAGAAATGAAAGTCAGTAGAAGCAAGACAGAATACACATGAGTGAATGAGAGTGAGAGACAGGTGGAATGGTGAAGATACAAGCTGTAGAGGTGGTGAAGGTGGATGAGTTTGAATACCTGGGGTCAACCATCCAAATCAAGGGACAGTATGCAAGAGAGTTGAAGAAGAGAGTGCAAGCAGGGTGAAATGGATGGAGATCAGTATCTGCTTATAACAGAAGCATAGCAGCAAGAGAGAAAGGGAAGGTTTACAAAATGGTAGTCAGGTCTGCATGGTTTGGAGACGGTGGCTCAAGAGGTGGAGCAGAGGGAAAAGGGGTAAAAATGTTGTGCAGTCCCACATAAAGAGGGACATCTGGTCACCATAGATCAGGGGACTCGAACCTACAGCTCTGGAGCCGCATCTGGCTCTTTTGCTCATGTCCAAAGGCTATATGAATATGGAAATTATCCTCTAAATTTTACTGAACCTCAATTGCAGGGGCAAGCATGGCCTTATACACATTAATGTATATCGTCTTTAGTCCCTCTACCTATGAATTCCAAAAAAGGAAAAGTCACACAGGGAAATAGATAATTCACCAGTATATTTACGGATTACTTATATGATTGATGTGCAGATGGACTTTAGACAAAATCAAATTTTCAAACTTTGCTGTTTTTTGTCTACAGTTACTATATTCAAAGGTTGCTAATTGTTTTATTATCAAAGTAGGCTATTTTTAATTTGATTTATTTGCACAAACACAGGTGGGACTCAAAGTCACCTGCATAGCTTCATACCTACTCTGTCTCAAATTACGGTTATGCCTGCTAATATATAAGTAAATAATAAGTAAACAATTTGGTTATTTAAGTAAAGTGAAGGCACTAAATAATCCTAAATAGCCCACTGCAGACAAGCTATGTGGTAAAGGGTTTTAATTATTTACATGTATTAGTAATGTAGATGTACTAATTTACACTTACGCTATGCCAACTTAATTAAGATACTAGAAGATATACTTTATTTATACCAAAGTTGGGAAATTATTTTGTTAAACCAGAACAAATGAAGATAAGCACAACTATAATAACTAATAGCTTAAATAAGAAGGCATTATAAGGTCCATACAGATTTTTTGGGTGAAGGATTGCTTAAAAATGGCTCTTATGACAGTTAAGGTTGCCGACCCGTGACCTAGACAGTACATATGGACGGAGGATGTTGAAGGTGGAGCTGGCAGGAAGGTGGAAAAGAGGAAGACCACAGAGAAGGCTCATGGATGTAGAAGAAGAACACGAAGAGGATGCAAGGGACTGGGTGAGATGAAGGCAGCCCCTAAAGGGAGCAGCCAAAATATATTGATCCAAGACTAAATTTACCTTGTTCGGAGAACCGAGCTTTCTCCACCTGAACAGGTGAGGATTATGGCCTGGGAATGCCATGATCAGTTGCTACAGTACTACGTGCTACTATGATGTAATCCCAAACACCACCTTTACTGTCTTTTCTTCACCAAAAGCTTACACGAAGCATCAAAAGGTCTTCAGAAGTTACTGCAAAAAAGCACTCACAAAGTACAAGAACGGCGCGACTATCAATGAGTTGGATTGCAGTGGATTCTGGGCAATGAAGTAAAGTAGCTTCTTTTTTTGCCGAACTGTCACGCAAATAACGACGACCCACACTACGTTTCCCACGAGGCTGTAGCTGTGGTTCGGCGTTCCACCGGTAACCATGGCAACTTTGTTAGGTTTCCTAAACTATTATTATTACTATTATTATTATTATTATTATTATTATTATTATTATTATTATTATTATAGCCGTGTAACGGCTACATAACAAATTAGCTTTCAGAGAGAAAAAGCAGCTCTTTTGGCTTTTTTTTTTCAGCGCTGCCGTCGCTGTTCGTGACGACATATTTCCACGACTTGTAGTTCCTGTTAATTCGTGAGGTATTGTAGGTAAGCGCTTTTTAATTTAAACGTTAAGCGTGTGAACCAGCCCCGCTGCTGGTTTTGTCAACGTGTTGCAGTCAGAGCGGTGAACGTTTCAAATCAGCGAAAAGTTGCCTGAATAATGAACACGTGACTGGGAAGGCTAGCTGGCTACGTGGCTAATCCTCACGGTCTTTTACTACCATCAGAGCCTTTCACACTCCGGATTGGAACAGGTGTTGCACTGAAAGCCTTTTAGAGAATTGCGACTATGGCTGGCAGCAGGGTGCACCTGGAGCTGTCCCGTGTGGTTCAGGGAAAAAGTCGACTGGGTGTCCTGAAGGGACTGGGCAGGACGGGGCGACACTCACTGGAGGTACCGGGGTGTCTGCTGTACACGCACTTTGGCACAGTCCCCCACCTCACCCAGGACACGCTGCACACCCTGAGCAACCTCCCCTCTGTCACTCAAGTCACGCTATCCAACATGTAAGCTATACTATCTCACATACACTTACATTGATCTCTGCTTTCAAATCTAACCTACATCTCCATCACTCTCTCCAGAGCTGAGCACCAGGAGGTGTTGGAGGAGTTTAAGGATGGTTTCAGAAAGTTTGCAGGTACAAATCTCCCATTTTTCCATTATTCCATCTTCTTTTCTTTCCTTTTCCTTATAGCAACATTCATCTTACAGAAAGTAATGAGAAGCAAGACATGAACAGAAGCTCGCCAACATTGATTACACATAAATTATGACACCCAAAACTAATCTGACGCATTCTAATATATTCAGTATTGATTAATTTGTAATCTATCATTAGGTTTTTAACTAACTGATAATCAGAAAGTGCTGCAGAGGGGCTCATTGATTATCAGCCCGTCTGATTGGAGCTGATATTCTGAATTTTCACAATTATCTGTATCATATTAATGATCAATTAGATGTAATAAAGTAATTTATTTGAAGACTGTTGTGCCATAGGTGGGTAGGAGAGGTAGGGGGGAAAAATTGATACAGTATCATATCACGATACTTTATGTGGCAATATTTTATTGATACAGGCATATTAAATAATGATATCCAATTTGAAAAAATTCAGAATTAAAGAAATCAATGTTTTGGTACTATAATAATAATAATAATAATAATAACAACAATAATAATAATTATATATATATATATATATATATATATATATATATATATATATATGTGTGTGTGTGTGTGTGTGTGTGTGTTTTAAGTCTACCTATGTAATCTACATATATTTTTAAATTCTTCAGTTGCTGAAGGGACTGCAGAACTTTTGCTGGTCAAGCCAGTGTACTGGTCCCAAATCTGGGTAAATGGGGAGAGTTGCGTCAGGAAGGGCATCTGGTGTAAAATATTTGCCAAATCAAATCTGCAGGTTCATAATATGATTTCCATGCTGGATTGGTCAAGGCTTGGGTTAAGAAAGAGATCAAGAAGGAAAGCTAGAAGGGTAGAGGTGAAACTAGGGATTTTAAATGTAGGGCCTCACACCACAGAGATGATTCATGTATGTAGGGATGTAGTGTAGGAGGACATGCAGGGGGTTGGTGTGACAGAGTTGGATGCAAGGGACAGGATGAGATAGAAGCAGATGATTGGCTTTGGCAACCCCTAATGGGAGTACCTGAGAGAAGAAGAAGATAGTTTAAAAACAAAAACAGTACTTATGGAACTCGATGAGAAAGATCATATCCAGAGAAAAACTTCTGTAGTTAAAATTTTAAATTCACGATAAAATAAATATTCTCAGAGATTAAAGTGGCATGTTTTGAAGTAAACTCCACAAATTTGCATGGCAAAAAGAATATTCTTTGAGACTGAAATTTCATAGGTTTATACAAAAAACAAACTAAAAAAACTGAAAAAAATAATGCTTTATTTATATGTCGAGAACCATTTCATGGCAATTTCAACTTCAACTTTGTTTTTCTGTCTCTTACTGTAAGAAATAAAATCCAAACCCAGTCATCCATCTCCACATCAAAGGTCTGCTGTTCTGCTCCAGTGTTTGTTATTTAAACCTTTGCATTAGTCCTTTTCAAATACCTACATCAGAAAAACCTGTACATGTGTGACTACTTGCTTGATGCAAATGTCAAACATGCAGGACATACGTTTCCTCTGAATGGCTTAATTATATGAGAAAATTATTAAAAATCTGGTTAGCTCCATGAGTCTGGTTAGTGAAGTAGCTCTGTTCTGAATAATATTTATCAAAATGCCCTGGAACACTAACAGGTTTTCATTTGCATTTTTTAGCAGTGGTTCAGAGATATTTGTCCATATTAAAATGCCAGAAAATATTAACACTTGATCATTCAGTTTCACTGGACATGCAGGCAGTAATGACACGTTAAAATGTCGAATTTAAGTTGATGAATAGTCAACAAGTCAGCAGAGTTTTTTTTAAACAGGAACAGCAGTGTTTCCAAAAGTCTTCACACTAATATTGTCAGACCCTACGCTGGTACAGTGGGTCCTGGGATTATGCAGGCAGTTCCTGGAGGATGAAGGAATTGATGCCATTGACTGGCCCCCACGCTTATCTGACCTAAATCCATTAGAACACCTCTGGGACATTATGTTTTAGTTCATCCAACGCCACCAGGTTGCACCTCAGACTGTTTTTTAATTCATTGCTTTTGCTTTCCTTACACAACATATCCACACTAGGCTGGAAATAATGAAGACCAGGAGTTCTGTTAGGTTATTGTATATTTATTAGTTTAAGAATGCTTATTGATATGGTAGGATAAATGAAAGTCCACACACACTTATTTTTTAGATTCTTATTGAGTTTAGTTATTTTGGAGCATTACTTCAGTGACTATTTCTAGAAGGCAAAGAAGATGAGGGGGGTCTGGCCATTCAACCTGTGTAAAAAGAATCCACATTCATAACCATTTGCAACTGATAATTAACTTACTAATTTTTTCTGTGTTACAGTGGTTTAGCAAAATTATGTGCTTAGCCAACATAATTGGTGTCAGTACTCACCTCTTCCTGGTTGGTTTTTCAGTAGATTATAGGACAAAAGAGTGAAAAGAGCCCTGTTACCTGCTTAATATCCTCTGGGCCAACCAATATGACAGAGTATTTCTAATGTGTGTAATTATTTAAAGTATATATGTTATTGAATTATTAATAAAAATGTGTGTGTGTATATATGTAAATATGTATTATTTATATCATGTTTTGTTTGGTGTTGGTTTAATTTAGATATGAAGCTTTTCTATATTGCTCAAAAAAATTAAAGGAACATTTTGAAAACACATTAGATCCCAATGGGGAAACAAGCACGCTTGATATCTCTGCTGATATGGGCTGGGTAATGTGTTGATGAAACTGAAAATAATCAACCTAGAGAGGGCTGAATTCTAAGACACCCTGAAAGTCAAAATAATAAAAAAAAAGAATCATGTGGCAGGTTAGTCCATTTTGCTGAAATTTCATTGCAACATCTCAAAATAGTACTCAGCAGTTTGTATGTGGTTTGCATTCCCTGACATAGTCAGGGATGCATACAAGCATGGGGATTTCCTCCCAGATAGGGACCAGTGCATCACTAAGCTCTTGGACAGTCTGAGGTGCAGCCTGGCTGTGTCAGTGAACCGAAACATAATGTCCCAGAGGTGATCTACTGGATTTAGGTCAAGTGAGTGTGGGGGCCGGTCAGTGCTAGCAAATACGCTGGCGTATGTGGATTAAGTTTTGTATAAGTTAAGAGCACACTGAAGTACACTGGTATACATCATAGTATGGCAAGGTCGCTGGAAAAGTTTGAGCATGCACATACATTATACAGCATACATATGCGGGCCATAGGTTGCAGGTACATTATGTATACGTTGACTCACATTACTCATAGATTGAAATACATTGAAAAACTGTCTGCTTTCCCAAAGTGTGTTAATAACCTATGAGTAACGCATTTTTAACCTATAAGTAACATGGGACAGGGTATAAATGGCCTTCAGGTTGTAAATGCTGGCAATATGCTAGCATTCGTTAGTATTACGTTCTATATGTGTTAGCAACACGTTCTGTACACGTCCATATAACATCATTGTTCTGTGTAAGCCAGCATTTTAGAGGAATGGATGCGATGGATGCATTGGCATGCGCTTGTTAAATCGTCATGGTGTGACAGGGCCCTTAGTAGATCACCATGTGTGACCCTTGATTACAGCATCATGACTTTGCTTCTACTGTTTTAATTTATGATCGGGATACACTGCTAAACATTAAAGATTCAATGGAGAGCTACTGTGACAGCTGGGACAGCTACAGAAAAACTTTTCCTCCTCCTCTGGTGTGTTCCTTACTTGAGTGTGCGCTGCTGTGCACAACCTGCGGGACTCCTACCCCTAAGAGACGGAAAGGGGAACGAGGGCCGGTGTCCAGGTGAAACTGAGAAGGTACTGAAGGCTAGTTTCTTGGCTGTGGGGAGACTCCCGGTGCCTGCGACCAGTTCCTCTCCTGACATTTGGTGGGGATGTTACCCTGCTGCCTGGGACCTGGGCCCGAAGGCTCGAGAGCAGTATGCTCACCCTGTGTCCGTCGTCCGTTCTCCGGTTTGCTGGTGGCGGCTGTGTCCGTTCATCGATCGCTATCTCCCCCGGCTCTGGAGTCGCCGCCCTGCCCGGCGGGCACATAGGTGTGCATAGGTGTTTAACTCAAGTGCCGCTGCAGTCAGCTGTTGATTTTGTAGATCAACCGTCTTCAATTCGGTTCGCCCTGCTTAACGTTCGTTCCATAACGAACAAATCATTTATTCTTAAAGACCTCTTTGTTAAAGAGTCTCTAGATTTTATGTTTTTGACTGAGACGTGACAGCAAAATAAGGATTATGTCCACTTGAAGGAAATCTGCC
>VUQH01057061.1:0-11458 GCA_015106775.1 Etroplus canarensis | reverse complement strand
CCACATCCCCCCCCCCCAAAAAAAAAAAAAAAAAAAAAAATTCAAAGTTTGATTTGTCTGACCACAGAATTAAAAATGGCCTCAGTCCATTCTAAATGAGCTTTGGCCTTGGGAAGACAGTGGCATTTCTGGATCATATTCACATATTTTTTTTCAAAAATTGCTTATCTTTTTTGTTCATTGCGCAAAAGTTTCAAACTGTAATACAAGTATTTTAGTGTCTCAGTAATGGGAACTAAGTAGAGATATCTGTATAACAACAGAATACAAGGTCAGGCTGCTAGAGATAATGAGGGTTTGATCAAGTCGGACTATGATGTATGCAAGTGTAGTGCTAAATGCCAGTGTGATAAGTTTGAGGGTGTGGTTAACTTCTTCCCTAACTTGATTTCCTGGGCAACCAATCTGATCGTTGCGGGGACAAAGCTGTTGTATAATCTTGCCTTGTGGGTGACAATGTCGTTAACATCTGCACCTACAACCCTTCCAAGTGCAGAGAAAAATCTTCACAGCATCATGTGTTTACTCATGTCAAAACATAGTTTTTAATGGTGGTATAAGGTGTAGATGTTCAGTTGGTTTGGATCTTACTGTATGAGTGACATTATTTCCATCCTCATCAAACCTATCAGTTACCCCTCATCGGGGTAAGTGATAGGGATTTGAGCCTTTTGTTTGGCTGGGGCCTTTCTGTGTTGAGTTTCTACGGGTGTATATCAAAAAAATTGACTATTATGGAAAAGTTCATTTTATTTCCAATTCAATTCAAAAAGTTAAACTTTGATATATTATTTACATTTAAATTGCAATAGTTTAATCATTTTTATGTTTTCATTTAGATGATTATTGCTTATAGCTCATGAAAATC
This sequence comes from Etroplus canarensis, assembly GCA_015106775.1. Classification (NCBI taxonomy): domain Eukaryota; kingdom Metazoa; phylum Chordata; class Actinopteri; order Cichliformes; family Cichlidae; genus Etroplus; species Etroplus canarensis. The sequence continues at coordinate 10,590 of VUQH01057061.1, read as the reverse complement.
AGTAATCCAATATTTGGTATGAGAATATTTCTTAAAATCAACATTGAACTGTTGAAAAATATGTTCATTTATACACTCAGTACCTGGTTGGGTTTTATTTACCATGAATTACTGCTGATCTGACATGGGAGCTTGTGGCACTGCTTGAAGTTGCTTTGAGACTAGTAAATGGACTGGTACCTAAGTAGTGCTTGTCATCTCTTAAGTGAGCACTTTTTACTACGAGCCTCATTCACCTATTCACACGCACACAGGGCTTTATTCTATACCTTAAGTGGATTTTAACTATCACACACATTCACACTCTGGTGAATTCATCACGAGCAATTTGGGGTTCAGTTCCTTGCCCAAGGACACTTTGGCATGTTGGGGGAGCAGGGTGCCACCAATCTTCCAATTGGAAGAAGACACACTTTACCTCCTGAGCCACAGCCACCCCTTTGCTTTCATGTCGTCTGTATTTTTGGGTCAGGTGTTTCTCATCTTTGTCCTCAGGTCAGGCAAGTTTGCTGGTCAGTCAAGCACAGTAATAAGATGGTTAGCAAACTGTTTGGTAGTAGATGGCTGCATTGACTTTGGACTTGATAAAACAGAGTGGACAAACTACCACCAACTAGAGCAAATAGCATGGCACCCCAAATCATCACAGACTGCTGAAACTTCACAAGGAACTTGTAACACCTTGGATTCTGTGCCTCTCCATGCTTACTCCAGACTCTTAGAGGTGAATTTACAAGTGAAATGCAACATTTGCTTTCATTTGAAAAGAGAACTTTGGAACCACTGAGCAACAGTCCCATTCTTTTTCGCCGTGCCCAGGTAAGATGCTTCTGATTGTGGTTTAGGAGTGGCTTGATATGACCATTTTAGCCCCTTTCCCGAAGCTCTGCATGGTGGCTCTCAATTCACTGAAACCAGCCTCATTGTAATCCTTGTGAAGCTGTCCAAAGTTCTTCAGCCAATGTTTCTTGACTCTCAAGTCTCAAGACTACAGTCATGAATCTTTTCTTACCACATGTTTCCCTTCCAGTCAACTTTCTGTCAATATGCTTTGATACAGCACTCTGTGAACAGCCAGCCTTTTCAACAGTGACCTACTGTAGTGTGTGCTTTTTGTGGAGGACGTCAGTGCTCTTCATCTGGATCACTGTAAAGTCAGCCGTTGTCCCCATGATTGTGAGCGCATGTACTAAACTAGACTGAGCTACACAGTATTTATACTGTTTGAAAAGAAATTTACACAAATGTAGTTTACATGTAATGAGTCTAGAATATGTGAAACCTTCTCTTTCTTAAATAACAGATGGAAAATATTGAACTCTTTCATGATATTGTAATTTTTTTCGATGCACCTGTATGTTCTCTCTGTGTCTGCATGGGTTTCCTCCTACAGGCTACAGGCATGCATGTGAGGTTCCGTTTAGTTTACTTTATTTATTTTGAACATTTAAAAAGAGAGAAAAAAAGATTAATTCAGTTGGTTACTGTAATTCACCTAACAAACAAGAAATAGAAACAACAATAACAGAAAAATAAAAACACAAGAACGAAAGTACTGATTGACTATTTATAAGCATCTTAATTAGGATGTTTGAAAACAAGTAAGAATAAGTATAAACTTACTTGATCCTACCCCTTCTTAATTCATCAATAACTGTTAATGATCATTTTCTTTCAAAATAAAAAAATCACCCAAGTGCATTCATACCTATATTATGATAGTTACACACACACACACTTACCTGTATCTGTATTCATCTGTCATGTATACCATTTGGTACCTGATTACAGCTTTCCTAATCCATGTACTTTTTACTTTTTGAAAATTATTTTTAAATGTATTTTTAAACACATGAATATTTGGACATTGTTGCAGTTCCACAGACAGAATATTCCATAGCTTGTTTCCCCAATAGACACGCAAAAGATTTTTATTGCTATCTGTGCTTTACAACATTTTGAATCAAATTTTCCCCTCAGCTTAAAAACTCCTTCTCCATCAGGAAGCACTTTGTGAATATGTCCTAGATTCAGGTTATTTCGTGCCTTATGCAGAAAGCATGCTGTTTGGTGTTCTACCATATCCATAAACTTTAACATTTGGGATTTCAAGAATAAAATATTTGTATGATCTTGAAACTATGCTTGATTGACTATTCTAGTTGCTCTTTTTTGAAGTGCATGTAACAGTTTCAGTGAACATTTAAGTTAAATTTGATTTGCGTTTATTGTAAACCTAAAGTTCGTTTGTGTTTATATATATATATATATATATATATATATATATATATATATATATATATATATGTGTGTGTGTATATATATATATATATTTTTTATGTGTGTGTGTATATATATATATATATTTTTTTAAATTTATTTTAAATATAGGTGTGGGGCTCATAGACAAGTCAGGTCACATAGGTAGTTTGCGCATTATGGCAGCTGTGACTTTTTTTTGAACTTGTCTATAGTGCAAAGGTTTTCACTGCGCTTGATTGTTGCTTAATGACATAATACTATCGTCACTTTCATTCTAAGGAAGGGCACAACTAGGTGTCTCTACAGTTGTGAGTTGAATTTGGATCATGCAGAATAAGACAAAGGTGAGTAGGATCAGACATTTTAATGTTTGTTTTCAAATAATAGAAAAAGATGTGAGTGTAATTTTAAAAGTGTTAAAGTGCTACATGTCAAATTGGGTGTGACACTTGGGTTAATAAAATAAAACACAGGCACTTTAGTATGAAACATAAAAAGAAATGATGTCAAAATGAAGTGCCCGGACTTAATGGAGAGTTTGTATAATTATCCGAAGAGGCTTTGAATACATTGTCGGGTAGGATTTTTCAGTTCAGTCAAGTTAGAAGAGAGATCTCTCTTTCTAACAGACAGCTCATCAGTTACCTCTTTCGTAGGATTTTCTTTGTTTTACAGTTATTTGACTTGTTTCGAAATTTTTTTGTTGTTTCCATGGAAGAAAATGAACTCTAATAGCGGTGTAAATTAATGACGACTTCCTTCCTGGTTTGGGTGGTTTTCTCTTGCCAAATTTTATGGCTCTACAGAGGCCATACAGCTAAGTAGTTTTATGCCATCCACCATAATTGAGCTTGAAATATCTTTTAATGACTAGACAGAGTTGAAAATATCCTCTAGTGATATAACTTCAGCAAGTAATAAAACACCAGAGACTCTAGCGAACAATGATCACATAATGAATCTTGACCTGCAAAGTCAGGTGCCTGGATCGTAATGTTTGAGTGTTTGCATGTGTCCCTCTGCCATCTATACATAAATACAGTCATTAGGCAGATGGCTGCCCCTCCCTGAGCCTGGTTCTGCTGGAGTTCTCTTCCTGTTAAAAGGGAGTTCTTCCTTCCCAGAGTTGCCAAGTGCTTGCTCATCTCTAATACTGTAGGGTCTTTACCATTCAGTGTAAAGTGCCTTGAGGCGACTTTTATTGTGAATTGTTGCTATATAAACAAAACTGAATTGAACTGAATTGTGATAATAATCTAGGTTCAGGCCAGTCAAGAACTGGGGGCTGTTGTCCTGAATATGACTGTTTGTGACCCTCTGACTGCTTCTGTGGATTTTAATTCTCATTAGTTTGTTCAATACAGCCACCCAATGACTTCCTTTCTGTGCTTCACACATTACAATAACCTTTGAACTGTGATGGATTGTGAGCCAGATGAGCTACTATGTCACTGACATTCTGGTCATATTTCTTCTTAGCTGTGGCACTTCTGAAAAAATGAAGATGGAAGAGGTGAAGATTATCAACGAAGGCCTGGAGGATGAGATGGTGGGTATCAATTCTACTACTACTCTGTTTCCCCTCTATCATTAGTTTTTGTGTGGAACAATGTACCATCATGTGACGAGTATCAAGAGGAAGAATAGTTTGGATTGAAGTGTTTGCTGTTGTTTTTTTAAAGGACACAGACTGTGTTTAGTTTATAATGAGCGTCGTCACCATGATGCCACCTAATGGTTTGTGAACTCAGTATTTTCAAGCCTCCACCTTTGCCATATTACTTTTAGCATGTTGGATTTCTAGATCCTGAAGAACTAAAACAGAGATTTTGAGCTAGGTCCTGTCATCCAACCTCTGTGTCTGACATCACAAATGCTCTTCTGGATGAATTTGCACAAGTTTCCACAGACACACTCTAAAATCTTGTAGAAAGCCTTCCTAAAAGAGTGGAAGCTGTTATAACTGCAAAGTGGGGACCAACTATTAACACCCATGGATTTAGAACAGAATGTCATAGCTCCTATAGGTGTGATATTGAGGCGGCCCAATACTTTTGTCCACATAGTGTAGTTAGTTCAGCAGAATTACTTTCAGTATTTCTGCTGAACTAACTTAATGGACTGCTAGCTGTAGCAGAGCATGTACTGTGTAGACATGGAAGTTTTATTTATTTCATCAAGCATTTTAGAATAAATAAATATTTTTATTGTGCAAAATGTTGAACTGTTTCCTTAAACTTATGGGTTTCAGTTATAGGGGAGTCACAATAAGCAGCTAGATTTGAATTCATGGCAGCCACACTAGGTCAACACAAGCTAGTGAGCCAGATGCGTTTATTTTAAAGAACAGGGTCAGGGATATTTTATAATTTGGACTGGAGACCTGTTCAGCGTGTACCCCGCCTCTTGTCAGATGGCAGCTGGGATAGGCTCCAGCCCTCTTGTGACCCTGAATTGGATAAGTGGAAGAAAATAAATGGATGGATATTTTTCTCAGTTATCAAATTCTGCAAAGAGTAATATAATCTATTCCTCTTCTCAAAAACATGCCAGTGAGCCACACCACTGTTCAGGGTCACTCATTCTCTCATTAAAATGGATTATTTTGATTAATGATGCGTAAGCTGTCCTGCTGCTGTACTCGCTAGAGAACCACATGTGGAATAGCCTGTTGTTGAAAACAGCCCCTATGCTATATTTGAATACTGCACATTACCAGGTGTTGCTATTATATGTGCCCTCTCTAACATACAATACAGCAGTGTATTTATTCCTGTGGCATGTTAACATGATGGCGTACCTGTGCAGGAAATGTCGGGGTACAGACCGTGTCTGTGGAAGATGATCCTGGTGGGTGTAGGCACTGTCTGTTCCGGTGGTCTCCTCTTGCTGCTGCTTTACTGGCTGCCTGAGTGGGGTGTCAAGGGCACCTCCACACACACCTCGCTGAAGGATGCACACACAGTGCTGCTCAGGACGACGGTAGGAAATGGCAGCCCTGGCTTCTGACATGTCTAACTTTACTTACAATGCATTTTTTTCTCCTGTATATTGTTTTCCTTTTCAATGGCGCTGTTTAACATATGTAAATGATGCACATTTCTGTGTCCTCCACAGTATGTGTGTTAATCTATTGCTAGTTTCACAAACTTTTGCAGTTGCTCCTGTGCTGGTGTAAACAAACTCGTTACGTTCTTTGGCTTACATAGTGTTACATTGCGTATGATATATTCAGTGTAGCCAGAAAAACTGTACTTCTCCATATTATCACAGGATGAGTTCAGACAGTGGTTTCGAGCCAAAGTACATGTGATTTTGGCTCCGGGGAAGAAGCCCTTTGACGATATGGATTCGCAGTCTGAAAGTCAGCTACCAAATGGAGACCTTGGTGTTGGTGCTGTTCATGATGAACATGACGGAAAGCTTCCTTTCAGGGAGCCGGCTCAGGTACTTTAGTATGAAGCTGTGTCTGCATCTTCTAACAGTGTGTTGGTTTTCTAATTGAAATTCCAAGTTGACATTTTTGAACATGTTTAAAACATTGTGCTTATAGAACTAGCATGACATGCAGACATGTACTTAATTTTAGGGGATGGAGCACATCTTTCAAATATCTGATAGCCTCCATCTCCTCTCCCTTTCTTAGATCCACTATTTCACCCACCACAGCACTAACTACTACTGGAATGATGTGATCCAGAACTTTGAATTGTATAAGTGAGTCCCACCAAAATATATATGTGCTATAGTCTTGTGCTCAGAGATATTCGTATTATATCTTTTCTAAATAAACTGGTACAGTACAACTCCTCACGAAAATAATCGCACCAACACATTTTGATGTTCATTCAGCTCTTTTACTTTGTAGCAAATAAAAAAATCACAGATATGACACAAATCTATGTTTCTGTAATAGCTGAACATTGTGACTTCATGAAATGCACCTAAATTATTTCATTTAATGGCATTTTTTCCAAATCAAGTAGAGGAAAAAAATATGGAATTATGTTGTGATTTACATTTCTAAAAGAAATATGTGCACAAACTTGCATACAGTACTGTATACAAAATACTTTCCAGTTAAAAGAGAGCGTTCAAAGAACTTATCAAGGTGTTTGACTGGACAGAAGCGCGGTCCCAGCATGAAAGCTGTCAGTTAAAACAGTGGAAGGGATTCTACAACTCCTTTGAGAAGGAAGTCCAACATGGAGTATGGCACAAGATGTCTAAAGTACGCAGCTGGCGCATGCAAAATAGTAAGTTTATAAAAAGACATGCAGTTAGAAGGAAGACATCAGAGTGTCAGTGCAGAGAACTCAGAGTTTGAAAATACAAAATCCACAACAAAACAAATGAAAAATAAAGGGACAAAAGAGCAGCTAGTATTTGAGACAAAATTGTAAGAAATTAAATAATTAAATATCTAAACGGAAAACTAAACGGAAAACCAGCACCAATGCCTAAACAGAAGAAAATGGTGTTACAGTGGGCTAAAGAGAAACAGCTGAGGTCTGTGGATGATCACATGAAAGTGCAGGAATGAATCACAAGTCTGCATTGGCCAAGGAGATGATGCTGGAACTTCTGTCTGTTGACATTTCAGTGAAACATAACGCCATCAACCACTTCATTAGATACACCTTGCCAGTCCTGGGGTTGGACACTCTTTTGCCTTCAGAACTGTCTTATTCTTTGTGGCATAGATTGAACGACATTACCCAGAGATTTTGGTCCATATAGACATGACAGCATCATGCAGTTGCTGCAGATTTGTCGGCTGCACATCCATTATGCGAATGCGAGTACTTTTTTGTGTTGTTCATGCCAAAATCTGACCGTAACATCTGAAAGTCACAGCAGAAATTGAATCAGAACACTTTATTAATCCCGGGGGGGGGGAATTACATTTTGTTAAAGATGCATAATTATAATAGATAAATATGCATTTGAAAGGCAGTAGATATAAATTTGAGAGGTAAGAAATATAATAAAAAATAAATTAACAAATAAACCTGTCTGTATGAACTGCCATAACATAAATAACTCTTTATACAATATGTAATATGTACAATGTGAATATATGTACAATGTGAAACTGTCAAGGGGTCACAGGGAGAGACTCAACAGATTAGGCAGCATTTTTCCAGTTTTCTGTTGTCCAATTTTGGTGAGCCTCTATGAGCTGTAGCCTCAATTTCATGTTCTTAGCTGACAGTAGTAGCACTCAGTATGGGCTGCTTCTGCTTCAAGGGTCAACATGTTGTGTGCTCAGAGATGCTCTGCTCTGTAATGAGAGGTTATTTGAATTATTGTTACCTTTCCTGACAGCCCAAAACGGTCTGGCTATTCTCCTCTGACCTCTGGCATCAGCGAGGCATTTTCTCCCAGAGAATTGTAGCTCATTGGTCTCTTTTTCAGACCATTTTCTGTAATCCCTAGAGATGGTTGTGTGAGAAAATCCCAATAAACCAGCAGTTTCTGAAATACAGAAACTGTCTGTCTGGCACCAACAACCAGGTCACTTAAATCCCCTTTCTTCCCCATTCCGATCCTCGCTTGGAGCTTCAGCAGGTCATCTTGACCATATCTGCGTGCCTAAATGCAATGACTTGCTTCCATGCAATTGGTCGATTACATATTTGCTTTAATGAGCAAGCAAATTCCCTCACTCACTTATTACAGTATATGGGATTGAATGTCAGGTAAAGGACCAGAGTGTATGGCAGTCATTACTTCCAACAGTAAGTTCATGGGTGTACAATGAAAATTTTGACACTTCTCATTCCAGCTATAGAAAGAAGGTTTGGTGATTTTTTTTTATTTATTTTTTTTTTCAGTATGCTGAGGCATCTTGCCACAGAGCAAGATGTGTTAAAGCTTTTCTTCAGAAAAGGCCTGCAAATCAGTGGCATGGTCAGCAAACAGTCCTGAACTCAATCTGATTCAAAATGCATGGTGCAAATAAAGAAGATCCATGACAAGACAAGGCGTATCCTGCAAAGCTGATCAGTCAACCACTATTTGAGAAAGGGGAATCAGCTTGATGGATTCCATCCCTCTGCCAGGTCAGATCATTATAAAAGCCTGAGGAGATGGAGATTTACTTGATCTTTAAATAATAATAATAATAATAATAATAATAATAGTAAAAAATCTGCCATTAATTAAAGTATTTGGCTGAGGTATTTTTTATAAAGTCACAGTGTTCAGCTGTTAAACAAAATACATTTGTGTTATATCGTGTTTTCTTTTTATTTGCAACAAAGTAAAATAGTTGATTAAACATCCTCCAAGTGTGGTAATTCCATAATTTTTGTCTGGGGCTGTATTTTCTGGTTTTGCTCGGCACAGCTACAGTAAAAATTCATGTGTGTTACTTTTCTAGAGGTCTGGAGGATGTGAATGTGAGTTGTGCAAGCATCCACTCTGACCACAGCTCTGGGCTTTCTAAAACATTGCAGGACTACAGGTACATGCTGGGCCTACAGGATGTTTTCTAATTTTATTTGCTAATTTAAAGAATGCAGGTAGATTTGTCATGATAGACATAATGAACTCACAAATCACTTTGAATTCTCTCTTTTTTTTATCAGGAGGCTGTTTTTTGGGGAGAATGAGATTGCAGTGAGAGTGCCCCCTTTGTTCAAGCTTCTTATAAAGGAGGTAAATTTCAAGCTACTAGTATAATATCCTTTTCTTTTAACATACTTTTAATTATCTTTATTATTTCCTCTTATGGCTTTTGTTTGCCTTTGTTCTTTCCACATCAGGTCTTGAACCCTTTTTACATCTTCCAGCTCTTCAGTGTTATTCTGTGGAGTTGTGATGAGTATTATTATTATGCTTCAGCCATAGTTGTCATGTCTGTCATTTCAATCGCTACCTCCCTGTATACAGTTAAAAAGGTGAGTCATATCTCAGACCGTTTTGCTCAGGGTGACCTGTTTCCAACACATTCATTTACAACCTCAATTCCAAAATGGTTGGGATGCTCTGTAAAATATAAATAAAAACAATGCAATGATCTGCTAAACTCAAAAACCGATCATTTATTTACAAGAGAACACAGAAAACATATCAAATGTTTAAAGTGAGACATTTTACTATTTCATGAAAAATACTAGCTCATCTTGAATTTGATGGCAGCAACACATTTAAAAAAATGTTGAGACAGGGCCATGTTTACCACTGTGTAGCATCCTCTCTTTTTTTAAACAACACTCTGTAAACATCTGGGAACTGAGGAGACCAGCTGCTGGACCTCTGGGAGAGGGATGTTGTCCTGTTCTTATCTGATATAGGATTCCAGTTGCTCAACAGTCCTGCGTCTTCTTTGTGGTATTTTGTGTTTTATGATGTGCCAGATGTTTTCAGCTGGTGAAAATCCTGGACTACAAGCAGGCCAGTCCAGCACCGGAACTCTTTTGCTACAAGGCCATGCTGTTTTGATATCTGCAGTATGCAGTTTAGCATTGTCTTGCTGAAATATGCAAGGCCTTCCCTGAAAAAGATGTCATCTGGAGGGGAGCAGATGTTGCTCTAAAACCTGTATATACCTTTCAGCGTTGATGGTGCCTTTCTAGATGTGCAAGTTGCCAGGCCTACAGGCACTAATACACCTCGATACAATCAGAGATACAGGCTTTTGAAATGATAAAGAGCCAGATGGTCCCTCTCTTCTGTAGTCTGGGGGACACAGTGTCCATGATTTCCCGAAATAATTTCAAATTTCCATTTGTCTGAACACAGAATAGTTTTTCACTTCAGTCCATTTTAAATGAGCTTTGACCCAGGGAAGATGGTGGCATTTCTGTATCATGTTCACATATGGCTATTTCTTTGCAGGATAGAGCTTTAATCTGCAATTGTGTATGGCACGCTGAATCACAGACAGTGATTTCTGGAAGTGCTCCTTGCCCACGTGGTGTTTTAAGATAAGATAAGATAAGATAGAACTTTATTGATCTCACAATGGAGAAATTCACTAGTTACAACCGCCCAAAAGTAACACACAGTGAGGTGCAGAGAGTTGGAAATGTGCAAGATGTGATAAATAGTCAATAATAAAGGTAAAATATAAGCATCTTATATACAGGGAATAAGTTATAAGTTATGTAGATGTGTAATAGACAACAGATGTGTAATACTACTGTTACAGAGCAGAGTTAAACAGTCTGACAGCAGTGGGGATGAAGGACCTGCGGTAGCGCTCCTTTTTGCACTGGGGGGAGCCTCAGTCGGCCGCTTATGGAGCTTCTCAGCCCCTCTACAGTCTGGTGCAGTGGGTGGGAGCTGTTGTCCATGATGGATGTGAGTTTGGACAAGATC
>VUQH01057060.1:0-16492 GCA_015106775.1 Etroplus canarensis | reverse complement strand
TTAATTTGTTTTTATTTATTTATTTTATTTTATTTTTTTATGATGCAAGGGTATGCAGTCTGTGTATGTGTATGTATGTGTATATGTTATGTGTTTGTGAAGTAATTTTGAAAAAGACAATAAATATATTGGCAAAAAAAAAAGTACTGTTCTTGCATCTTATAATTTGTTCTGCGTCTCACAAATTTTCTTCTGTTTGATCTGAAGACCTCAAGCTTGGACTCATCCACGACACCTTCTTCCAGTCTTCCAGTGCCCAGTGTCTGTGCTCTTTTGCCAATCTCAATCTTTTTTTTATTGGCCAGTTTGCGATATGACTTTTTCATGGCAATTCTGCCATGAAGTCCTGCATCCTGAAGTCGCCTCTTCACTGTTGATGCTGACACTGGTGTGTGATGGGTATTATTTAGTGCAGCTGCTATTTGACGACGTGTGAGGTGGCTTTGGCTTAAACGACATGCTCTTGGATATTTGTCTTCTTTCAAAGTTGTACATCAGGGCCTCCCACTACTTTTTCCCTTTTCCTGTCCTTGTTGGAGCCAGTTTGTGCTGCTCTCTGAAGGGAGTAGTTAACAGCATGGTAAAAGAGTTTAAATTTCCTTGCAATTTGTGCTGATAGGCTGTTTGGTTTTCATCAAATACGGTGCTGTGAATTATGACCAAACATCTCTGCTTTGTTCTCTTCTGTCAAAAAGTTTTGTGGTTTCTTCAGATGCAACTTTGCAAATCAAAACTGTACTGCCATGTTCTTTTTAGTGTGAAGAGGCTTTCTCTATGCATGTTGGAGCCACACTGAGAAGCTTGAGTATGAGTTATTCTAGTTTTGGTTTATGTGGCCACACCAATGCAATCCTTCCAAACAAGCCTTCCTTGTTCAGTCTTTTTTAAATGAGGTCAGTAACTCTTGATTATTCTCTCTGAGCATTGGGCTAAATCTTCTGGAATGTCCCACTCTAGATTGTGGCACTGCATTAACACACCTGAATGCTCCAATCCAGCAAACTGCCCAAAATGTATAGAGGTGGACACACTGGGTGATGATCAGTTAATCAAATGCATTTGATTAGTAACTCCTGGCATGAAGTGTGTGTGTGTGTGTGTGTGTGTGTGTGTGTGTGTGTGTTTTAAATCTGGAAGCCAGTGGTTTTCTGGTGTAAATGACTAATATCATAAATCAACTCTCACAGGGATGTCCATATGGCATAGTGTCTTGTTCTGAATAGGCTGACAGAATGTGTTAGTCTGTCTGTTTGGAAAACCAACAGTACTGGTTAGCAGTTCCATCTCTCGGTCTGTTCTTGGAAAGTCCACCATATTACACTGGTGGGTTTATGTGTAGGCTTGTCTTCTTGGCAGGTCTGCTGTATTAGCAGGTGGATCTGGCTGTCTTTCTGTCTGTTTGGCTCTTCCATCATACTGGCCCCCATAGCTTACGCATTCTGGGTAAACTGTCATCTTGTCTGTAACTTTGTTGTTAGTATGTGTTTTGTGGAGTGTGATAGTTTGGCTTTCGATCAAGGGGATCTGGTTATTGTTTGTGTGTGTGTGTTTGTGTGTGTGTGTGTGAGAGAGAGAGAGAGAGAGTTGTTCTGTGTGCCAAAATACCAACTGTGCTGGTAACAAGCAAATTGATATACCACAATAATATAAACTGAAGTTACAGCCATCTGTTGGTTGGTCTGTCAGGGATTAGTACAAGGAAATGGTGCTTGAAGAGAACAATAGGCTGACACTTTCATCCCTGCCTTTATATTCCCCTGAATGGATTTGGTAAATTTAAAAAAACAAATGGACCAAAAGCAGGTATAGGGAGTGAAAAGATAAAAGAGAACAGACTTCAAAGTAACGCTGCAAAAGGTTTCCTGTGCCTAATGTTTCCTTTTATAGCTGTAGTAATCGTGGTGTGTCTGGGCTGGCTAAGTGTGCTTTTTCAGGAGGCAAATACGAAAGACTAAACCCTTTTTAGGGATTTCAGATTGTAGCTCTCCAACATTTTCCCATAACACTCAAAGTAAGTAGAGTCTAGCAGAGCATCAAATCTTTTTTTAGACTTATGTGTAGGGGAGTATTATTTGTGCTGATCTATACCAGAACAAAATGCATCCTTCCATCCTTGGGATGTATTTAATTCCAGGAGGCACAGATATAGTTTTCTTGCTGTATCTTAAATCAGTTTTTCTCTTGCCTCAGCCAAACAGCTGCTTAATTCCTCTGCTATCTACAACCCCTCTGGTACCCCCAGCATGATTAGAAATTTTGAAAACTACAAGATTGACAGCAAAGCAGTTCTATTCCAAAACATGACAACTGTGAACTCAAAAGTGCCACTAAATTGTTCAAATGGAAGTATTTCATAAAAGAAGACTAACTCAGCAGCACAGGGGAAGCTTCCAGCCTGCCTGTTGCAGATAGGAAGTACATTTCCATGGAGAGTTTAAGCAAGTCAAAATGTGGCTTCAAAGGCTATTCTGTGCCATCAAGAAAAATGTTAAAAAAAACACTGACTGGCAAATTCAACTGAGGCTCAAAACCTGTGGCAGCTTCATTTTCACACACAGCAATCCTTTTCCATTAACTGACTGCTTAAGATGGAACTGGTATTTTGCTGTGAGGAGCACTAACTGTGTAGCTTCTCTTCATAACTAATATTAATCAAGTGAGTTGGTTGGTAAAATAATCCACCACTTTGTGTCCCAGCTGAATTGATGCATTGCCAGATATTTTTGTGCACATTATGGTTCCCTCAGTCTTGCTGTTGTCTCACCATGAGGGGAAGTTTTAGTAAAATATCTTTTTTCCTCTGTACTAATTAGCTTTAATTTAACGGATACCCAGTAAATTTGGCACTGATATCCATAGTACCAAGTTAATGAATCTTAATTGTGTGAGTGTGTGCAAATATTGCCATATCTTTTTCAGTGAAATCTATCATGGCGTTTGCTTTTAAGGTTTGGAGTATTTGCCATAAATTGTGATAGACACTCTCATGTCTCAATAATATCTTTGTTTATATGCTAAGATTTAAGTGTCCCTGGTAGCATAGTGGTTTGTGCATTTGCCTTATAAGCTAAAGGTCCTTGGGTTGATCCCAGGTGGGGACACAAGCCCCTCTCACCATGGAGGGTTGCATCAGGAAGGGCATCTGGCATAAAACCTCTTTTAAATGACCAGTTATTCCTCTGTGGCAACCCCTAGGTGGAGAATACAAGGAAGCGGTTGAAAGGTACATGTTTATATGCTAAGGTTTAAATTTGAATAGGTCAAAAGTAATGACATTTAGTTGTCCTTTGTGTTTAACAAATTTTGTTCTTGAACAAGTTAAAGATTATACCTGTTTAGCATCTTTATGTGAACATTGGCACTAGTAGCATCTTAGCAGCATGCTGATGATAGCATTTATTTCAAAGGATTGCTTCGCAGAGCTGTTAGCTCTAGCGGTATTATTGTTGCAGTTACGATTTTCTACTTTATTGTTTTTCTTGCAGTCAAGATATGAGGTTTCAGTCCAGCAAGCTACAGGCCGAGTCCACCACGCAAACCGCTGCCGACTACTGGAAGAGCGGAACCGAGCTCTAAAGCTTGAAGTAGCCACGCTTCGCCAAGAGAAGCAGCAATATAGGAAACTGGTAGTTTACACTGCTTTATCCATCCCAATTTTGTCATTATCCACAGATAGTCAGACACACACCTTCTGTGTTTCCCTGCCACTATTGATAGCTAACTCATTTATATTTTTGCCTTGAATTTACTAGATTAAATATTACAAAATTAGCATAATATGAGACATATACAGTCACCAGCCACTTCAGTAGTTCCTCCTTGCTAGTACTGGGTTGGACCCCTTTTGCCTTATGCCTTATTTATTTGTGGTAGAGATTCAATAAGATACTGAAAACGTTCCTCTGAGATTTGGGTTCATATTGAGAGTAGGGACTTTAAATGTTTGGACTACAACTAGTAAAGGGAGAGAGCTGGCTGATATGATGGAGAGAAGGAAGGTAGATATTGTGTGTACAAGAGAACAGGTGAAGGGGAAGCGTGGCCAGGAGCATCTGAGATGGATTCAAACTGTTTTACCATGGTGTAGATAGGAAAAGAAATGGAATAGGCATAATCTTGAAGGAAGAGCACATGAGGAGTGTTCTGGAGGTAAAGAGAGTGTCAGATAAAATTCTGACTTTGAAGCTGGAAATTGAAGGTGTGGTGCTAAATGTTGTTAGTGCATATGCCCAACAAGTTGGATGCCATTTAGAAGAGAAAGGGGAGACTTCAATAGGCATGTAGTTGAATAAAGGGGATGAGGAGATGTTGGATAGGCATGGTGTTAAGGAGATGAATGTGGAAGGATATATGGTATTGAATTTTGGATAAAGGATGGAAATGGCTGTAATCAGCACATATTTCAAGAAGACAGAGGAACATAGAGTGACCTACAAGAGTGGAGGAAGGTGCACACAGGTGGACTATATCTTATACAGGAGGTGCAACCTGAAAGAGGTAGGAGACTGCAAGGTGGTGTCAGGGGAGAATGTAGCTATGCAGCATTGGATGGTGGTCGGTAGGATGACTTTGGAAAACAAGAAGAGGAAGCAAGTGAAAGTGGAGCCAAGGATCAAATGGTAAAAGTTGAGGAAGGAAGAATATTGTGCATAGTTCAAGGAGGAGTTAAGACAGGCTCTGGGTGGTAGTGAAAAGTTACCAGATGACTTGAAAAGTACAGCTGAGGTGGTGAGGGAAACAGCCAAGCAGGTATTTGGTGTGTCCACTGGACAGAAGAAAGAAAACGAGGAGACTTGGTGGTGGAATGAGGAAGTACAGGAAAGTACTGTAAGGATGATGCTGGCAAAGAAAAAGTGGGAGATGAAGAAAGTAGACAGTAGTACTGGGAGTCTAGGTGCACAGCAAAGAGAAAAGTGGCAAAGGCAAAGGAACAGGCTTATAGTGAGTTGTATGAGAGGCTGGACACCATGGCATGACAGAAGTTTGCATCAATTGGCTAGACAGAGAGACCGAGCTGGATATGATGTGCAGCAGATTAGGACGATTAAGGATAGAGATGGAACAGTTTTAACAGGTGAAGAGAGTGTGTTGAGAAGATGGAAGGAGTACTTTGAGGAGCTGATGAGAGAGGAGGTCAGATGGAGGAAAGATAGTGACTCAGGAAGGCAGTTGGTGCAGATGATATGTCTGTGGAGGTATGGAGATGTCTAGGAGAGAGGGTAGTGGATTTTTTAACTAAATTATTTAACACCATCTTGGAGAATGAGAGAATGCTTGAGGAATGGAGAAGAAGTGCGCTGGTGCCAATCTACAAGAATATGGGTGTTGTGCAGAGTGAGGAATCAAGTTGATGAGCCATACCATGAAGATATGGGAATAGGTTGTTGAAGCTAGGTTAAGAAGAGAAATGACAGTCTGCGGACAGCAGTATGGCTTCATGCCGAGAAAAAGTTCAGTGGATACAATGTTTGCTTTGAGAGTGCTGATGGAGATGTATAGAGTTCAAGAAACCAGTTGGAGATAATTTGAACTTTGAGGAGTTATCCAGCTGGAAATATTCAACACAAGATGGGTACAGTGTGGTGCTAAAGGGATCGATATGGTCATCAACAATTCTCAGGTAACCTGTGGTGTTTAAATGATGCTCAGTTGGTAACCAAAATCAAAAGCAAAGTGTGCCAAGAGCATTGATAGATTTGTGTTTTCATCATTTTCATACCAAAATCTGACCCTACCATCTGAATATCACAGCAGAAATTGAACCACCAGATCAGGCAACATTTTTCCAGTCCTGTGCTGTCCAATTTTGGTGCGCCTGTGTGAGCTGTAGTCAGTTTCTTGTTCTTTCCTAACAGGAGTGGCATCCAGTTTTCTCCTACTGTAGCCCATCTGTTTCAGCGTTGACATGTTGTGTGTTCAGAGACTGTCTTCTGCATACCTTGGTTGTAACGTGTGGTTTATTGAGTTACTGTTGCCTTCCTATGAGCTTGTAGCAGTCTGGCCATTCTCCTCTGACCTCTAGCATCAACAAGACATTTTCGCCAAGATAACTGCCACTTAATGGATATTTTCTAGTTTTTGGAGTATTTTTTTGTAAGCCCTAGAGATGGTTGTGTGGGACAATCCCAGTAGATCAGCAGTTTCTGAAAACTTAAGACAAGCAAGTCTGGTATCAATAACTATGCCACCTTCAGTCACATTAATATCATTTCTCCTCCATTGAATTACATGACTAAATGCAGGCACATGTTCAACAATGCAAAATTATATTTGTGTTAATAATTAAACAACAGTTGCCCGTTGGAGTTCAGCTTTACAAAAACACAGAGCTTTCACAGCCATCTCAACTGCTTCCTCAGTGCCGTGTGAATTACAACCTCTTGGTCACATGACCAGTGCCAGGCTGGTCATGCACTGTCAGCAGCTGGTCGTAGATGGTCAGCAGGTCGTTTCCCCTGTCGCGGTTCAAGGCAGGAGCATGCGTTTGGATCTCAGTGGCCTCATGGATCTTCCGTCTCCACAGCTGGTTTTCACTGGCTATGACACGCACATCTGATGGGCCGATGTCATTTTTAAGGCTAAGCCGGTGCTCCACAACAGCGGTGAGTGGCTCACACTTGGACAAATGGTGTTTCATGCAGGTCCCTAACATCCTGGCGGTTTCTCCGATGTGGACATCCTGGAACTCTGGGCACGTGACCTTGTAGACCACTCCACACTTGCTGTGTGCTGCTGTCTTGTCTTTGGGGTGGACTAGCTGCTGTCTGATGGTAATGGTTGGCTTGTGGAAGGTGGGAACCCCATGTTGGATGAAAACCCTGGACAGCTTTTCTGACAGATCCTGGACATACGGGAGACCAATGCTGTATCTAGTCTGTGGTGGTGTGCTGTCTTTTTCTGGTGGGGCCTTTTTCCTCCAGCTGACCTCTTGTGCTCCAGGTGGTGGTTGGAGTTGAAGTGTAAATACTGATCAGTGTGGGCGGGCTTTCTGTAGATGGTAATCTTGAGGCTGGCATCTTCCTGTATATAGACATATGTATCCAGGAATGCAAGCTTGCCATCCATTTCCTGTTCGGTCGTGAACTTGATGTTAGGGTCCAGGTTGTTGATGTGTGCCATGAACTAGTCGACAGCATACTTATGAATGACAACAAACGCGTTGTCGTCATATCTGTACCAGACATGGTGGAGTGGGGGCTGAACTGATGGGCAACTGTTCAAACCTCTCCATATACAGGTTGGCCACTATGGGGGAAACAGGTGACCCCATTGCCGCTCCTTGTTTCTGGATGTAGAAGTTGTTCCGATACACGAAATAGGTGGTGTCTAAGCAGAAGGTCAGTAACTCCAATATTTGTGATTTAGACATGGGTGTTCTGTCCAGCAGGGTGTTGTCCTCATCTAGGCGTTCACTGATGGCTTGGAGTGCAGCCCGCACAGGGATGCTGGTGAATAAAGCCAACACATCATATGAGATCATATAGTGGCCGGGTGGGATCTCGAGGTCCTTTATCTTGTCGACAAAATCTCCCCTGTTCATGATGTGATGAGGAGATTAGGGGTGTGAGGATTTGTGCAAGAACTTTGGCTGCCCGTACGAAATGCTGCCTATGCTTCCCACAATGGGACACAGCGGAATGTTGGGTTTGTGGATTTCAGGTGTGCCACATATTTTTGGTACTTCTTCTGATGTAGGCTGCATCTTGTCCTTCAGTTGCCAGGCGGATGGGATTGGTTTTCTGCCACGTTGTTAGGATTGAGATGAGCTGGCGTTTATATTTCACTGTGGGGTCTTTTTTTAGAAGTTGGTAGGTATTCGTGTCACTCAGGAGGGCTATCATCTTGGTTTCATAATCAGTGTCCATGAGTGCTGTTGCTCTGCCTTTGTCTGCCAGTAGGATAGTGATGGAGTTATCCTTGCTCAGAACTAACACAGCCTGCTGCTCTCCCTTACTTATGTTCCGTGTTTGTCCCTGGTTTTGGTGTTTCCTAATACACTTGGTCACCTCTGCCTGGAGGCTCTGGGCCTGCGTGGCATTTGACTGTCTACAAGCTACCTCTGTGCTGACAATATAATCTGTAACAGGCAGGATGGTTGGTACCATGGCAAAGTTAAGGCCTCGTTTAAGAACCGACTCTTCATCCTCACTGAATTTACGACTGAATACATTGACAAGCCACTTATCTTTGTTTATAGAGTCCTTTGCTTGGTTGTTGTATTGTTGCTGTTGTTTCTTGACAAGATCATGGAATTTTCTTAGCTGCCAGCATTTTGTCTCGTTGAAAGTGTTCTGCAATTTCCACCCGAATATCCCTGGTAACCGGAGTAAACAAGGTATCCGTACACTGTTTTAACCTATCTTCTAGTGTCTTTATCTGGTAAGAACACTGAGCTGAGATGGCTACAAAAGCTCTGCGCTCTTATGAAGTTGAACCCCAACGGGTTGTTTAATTACCAAAACTACGACGGAGTCAGAAAACAACCGTCATTATAAGATATTTGTGTTGATGAGCAATTAACAGGTATACCTAATGAAATGGCTGGTGAGTGTATATGAGGCATGCATAATTATGTGTAGAACAGAAGCTTATGTGGTTTGGTGTATGTTATAGATACAAGTGTATGTTTGCAGCACTGCATATATTTTAGTTTGCACTGTACCTTCATGCATTTATTTGTGTATTTTGCAAAGTTGTCTTTCGGAGGCTTCCAGCAGGTGGTCACGGATGGCAAGGTGTGTGAGCTGTTGTCGTGGCAACATGCCCATTAAGCAGGAGTGTTGACGTATTGACAGAGGGGAACCGACAGAGCTCAGTGGTTGCTGCTGCTTTAAGCTGCAATAGTTTGAAATCAGTTTCCAGAGCAAAATCTGCATGCTTTGATTGTCATTTACAGCCCAACAACTGACCTTGCAATTAGTTTTATTTTAATGTATCTTTCAGGTTAAAAGAGTTTATATTTAAAAATGTGCTTACAAGTATACAAAAAATCATAATAATTCACCATAGCCACTGTTTTTGCCACCATTTATGAAAACTAGATAGAGTATAAATTACAAAATAACCATACTTCCTTTCTGCTTTCACTCTGTCTTCCACTAAAAAAAACTTTCCAGTGAACTGCTGAGAACTTTCTTTGCTCTATATAAAAAGAAAAAAAATGAAAACAAAATTTGAACTTTTCCCTTTTTATCTGGAATTCATGGCACCCTGGGAGGTTTGAAATTTCCTTTTTCTCTCCATAGCTAACATGCAAAGTTAAAGCAACGTAAGTCAGTAACGTTATGTAATTTTGTACGTGCGTGTTATTTTTAAATACGGGGTTACCATTAGGAGGCAATCCAGCTGGGTGCCTGACAGTCTTTTTGCTGTTTCCGCTGATAGCTTCACTCACACAGACTGCACTGCATCATGGTCATTCATGC
Organism: Etroplus canarensis; assembly: GCA_015106775.1. Classification (NCBI taxonomy): domain Eukaryota; kingdom Metazoa; phylum Chordata; class Actinopteri; order Cichliformes; family Cichlidae; genus Etroplus; species Etroplus canarensis. Next base: position 7,067 of record VUQH01057060.1, on the reverse strand, counting down.
AAAGACAGACTCAGCTATAGATCAGAGAGTAGTTCAGTAATGAGAATGGGTTCATTCTCACATTTTTGCTTGGGCAGATATAATCTGCACTTATACTTTGTTAGGGTATTCATAGAAACAAAAAATAGCCTTTTTTTTGAATAGCCCATTCATCGGTTTTCCTATGCTGTGTGTGCTGAAAATAATCTATTTATTTAAGGATTTTATGAGCATGTCTTGATAATTATACAAATCACACAGTAACTGGACTAAAGATAAAGGGTGATGGTCAAAAGATGTCTAATAACAGATCCAGATAAAGCCCAAGTTGATTGAAATATAGCAGGATTAAGAGAGATGCTGTTTTTTTAAAACAAAACACATTCAGCCTATGATTTCATTGCAGCATAATGAAATAGCATATTGCATTACTATTCCCAGGATAAGACTAGGTGCATACATTTTATTTCTGAATATAAAGTGCTGTGCAAATGTTAAAAAAACATCAAGAAACCCTTGAAATTTTCATAAAATGAGTGGTTGTGTGCCCCTCTCAAATTCCAACATTAGGTTTATTTATGTGATGATAATACCTAAAGCTAGGTTAGGGATGGTGAAGAACTAGGGCTGTGGCAAAGGCATAGCAGTAGGCAGTAATGGAGAAATAACCAAGTTTGTCAACATGATCAACATAACTTCCCATTTTTATAATGGGAAAACTTTAAGGTCAATTCACAACACTCCCCTGTCACTATTCCTATATTTGCTATGGCAGATTTTTGATTTTTCTCTTCTTTTAGATGGTTGACCTACAGCTTGAAATATTAGTTTGCCACTTGTAGATCTATTAGATGGTGATGATCATGATCTTATTGGTCATGATTGTAGAGGGGGTGGTACTGCTGGTTTACTCTCACATTAAGAAGGCAAGATTGTGGGCTTCCTGTCACAAATATTCTAACTTCAGTAATATGGTCAGTGGTATGACATGGTGACGTGGTGACATATTTTCATGCTTTGTATGGCCATGGTTACTACTGACCATGTAGTCATAATACTCCTGAACTCAGAAACTTTCATTTGGTGGTGAATGAGATTAATTTGTCCTGGATATGATTGTGAGCCACCTTGACTTCTCAGTAGATTTGAATTCTCATTAGTTTGTGCAATACAGTCAACCAATGAAAAAAACTTCATCACTTTTTTAGCTAATTTGGCTGAAAGGACAATGAGCTAATGCCGTGGCGAGGTGTCCATTGTCCATCTGTCCGTCCATCTGTCTGTTTGTTCACAAGGCACAAAAATAGCTACTTGTAGGTTACTGGTCAGATTGCACACAATACTCATGATCACAATGAATAGGCCTTCACTCAAATTGTGCTTAAGGTCAAGTTCAAGTTCATAGTTGTTGTTTGATGGGCATCTTTCCATTTTCACAAGAATAACTACAGTACAAGAATGATGTTCATAAAATGAATGTTTGCATGTGCCCCTTTACCCTCTGTCATTAGGTTTATTCATTTAATAATATCTTAAGCCAGGTAGGACCAGTCAAAATCTAGGGGTGCTGTCCTGTATATGAGTGTTTGTGAGCCTCCTTGATTGCTCAGTGGAGTTCAATTCTCAAGAAAACCTATCACTTTCTTTCTGTACACCACACATTACATTAACCCATGAACGGATCATGAGTTGGATGAACTACTACACCATTGACGTTCTGGTTTAATCCTTTTCCGTGCTGCAATACCATTAGGGCTGTGTTTCATCAGTCCAAAACATAAAGTCAGTACTGTCTTCAGTATCATGGGTTTCAACATCATGGAGGTAGTCTGTGATTACATAAAGACACAGAACTAAATGAAAGAGATTACAAAATTATTAACTGTATGTGTAAAAGGACATGTTTACTTCATGTCATCTTAAAATGTGATAATATGGGGCAGTGTGGGATCAAGCTGTCAGCTCAAGTGATGAAATCTGTCATGTCATTGTTTTTAATTTAATCTTTGCTGTCTATTTGAGATTTAATTTCATCAGCTGCTTCAGTTATAATACTGTGCAGAAGTCTTAAGCCACCCCATTTCTTATATTTTGCCAGGAAAATTGGAAATAGGTGAAAAATGTATTTAAACACAAAAAGACATAAATTGAAATACAGTAGATAAGGCAAAAACATTTTGTAAAATTCTAACATGTTTGAAAGTCAATTTTTGGTACAGCCACCTTTATTCTTCAACACAGCCTGAACTCTCTTCATCAAGCTTTCTGACAGTACTTTTCTGCATTCATATTTCCAGCCCAAAACCATGACAGTGCCTCCACCATGTTCTACAAATGGCTGTAGACACTCACTGTTGTACCTGTCTCCTGACCTTCTCTTGGAGGATTAATTACTCCATTAAATCTATTGCAAATTATTTTTATCCCAGGTCTTGGGTGATTTGGTATACCTCAGCCTTTTCTTCCTGATTTCTTTTGTAAGAATGGCTTCTTGACAGCCACACTTCCACTGAGACCATTTCTGATGAGACCTCAATGCACAGTGGATGGATCAACTGAAAGTTCAGATGCATCTCTCAGGTCCTGTGTTAGGTCTTTGCTGGATTTTTTTTTTCAATTTCTTAAGGTCACGACTTCCAGAAACTGTTCATCTGCTGTAGATAGTTTTTTTAGGCCTGTCACTTTTGCTTTTGTCCTCTACTTATCCGGTTTCTGCAGTTTTTTTAAGGACAAACAGCACACCATTCTTGCTCCACTGGACCGAAAATGAATAAAAAAGCAGTCAATGTCCAAAGAAAAACTTTTAAAGACCCTCAGAAAGCTCAGAGAACTATTGCTTAAGACCACTTTAAAAATTATAAGAAAGTCTGACTCCTTGGATGCAAAATATAAAGAAATGAGCAGTGGCTCAAGACTTTCACAGAGTACTGTAGATTCCATGTCTGTTTCTGTCCTGCCATTTTATTTGTTATTTAAATGGTAAGAAGAAACAGAGAGGAGGTACAAAAAGAAAAAAAGGCTTTTGACCTGTTGCCTGGAAACAATCTGTGATGGACAGTTGGAGAAAAGCTCCCTCAGTGAGGAATGACCTTCTGTCTGTTGTGTGGTGGCTGCTAAAAGGCCACAGCTGTCTCCCTGGACACCATCCCTATGGCAACAATTGTGTACTGCTAGCAGCTGGCCCACTAAGATGAGAGGCCTCATGAGGATTTAAGTTGTCCCGGTGCAACGAGGAGCAACATCTATCCATCCATTTTCCATTTCAGGGTTGCTGGAGTCCAGCTGCACTGGGATACTACTTCTTGAGTTAGCTTAGGGCCTTAAATGTTTGCAGCAAGAGGTTGCATATCTTCTGTCTCCTGTGGTGGAGAGTGCAATTTGCTTTGCAGCCATCTGTTGGTGCATCAGCGCCAGTGACCCTAAGAAACTGAACAAACTGATTAAGAAGGCTGGCTCTGTGCTGTGGGATGCTCTGGAGCTCCTAGAGCTGACTTTGTAAAGAAGAATGTTGCACAAGTTACTAAACATAAAGGACAACACTGCACACCCTTTTCACAACATTGTGATTAAAGCCCCTGTCACACCTTGATGATTTAATCTGCATATGACCACGTATGAAAAATGTGGCGAATACACTGGCGTACGCTGAATAAGTTGTTAGTAAGTTTTGTATAAGTTAAGAGCACACTGAAGCATGCTGGTATATGTCGTAGTACATTGAGGTTGCCAAAAAAATTTGAGCATACACAAAATTTCCTACATATGCCAGCATATGGCTCATACGTTCCGCATACGTGGGCAATAAGTTGTAGATAATTATGCAATCGTTGACACATGTTCACACATGTTACTTGTAAATTACTCATAAATCAAAATATGTTGAGATAATGTCTAGTTTACCCAAAACTTATTTCTAACCTATGCCTAACGTGCTTTGAACCTATGTGTAACTTATAGCAAACTTATCTGTAGACGTATTTGATGTGTTCTGGATGACCACGACACTTACTGAATGTGTTTCTAACTTACATCTACCGTATAATGGCGTATTAGCTGAGAGTAGGTGTCAGCCAGTGATGCAGCTATGATGCCCGAGAGCCGTTGGAACCTGCATCATCTCCATCACAGGGTGAACCTGAGGGTGATGAGGGTGTGGGTGATGGTGGTTCCTCCATGCCACCACAGCCACAGCCAGGATACTTCTTAGCAACGTTCTTCGAGTTTGAGAGATCTTGTGCTGCAACAGTGATGCTGATACTGCGAATAGGCTTTGACACATTATACATGTGTTGTGAATGCCGGCAACATGTTAAGCATACTTTGGTATATGTTATCTATACGTTATTGAAAACATAGTTCTGCGTATGCCAGCGTTTTAGAGAAATTTTGATGCATTGGTATATGCTGGTTAAATCGTCCAGCATAAAAAGTGTGACAGGGACTTAAACAACAGAGTGTGTTCAGGCAAAAGCTTCTTCACTTCTGCTGCTGCAAAGCACAGAGTAGGAGGTCATTCCTGCCCACAGCAATAGCCCTACACAGTGACTCTGTAATGATTAATGACTAATGACGATGATTTCTTTGTTTATTCTCTACTGTAACGACATATTTTCCCTTTCAGATTAATAAAGTAATTGGGCAAGAGGTGGGATATGCCCTAGATAGCTCACTAGTCTATCACAGAAAACCATTCACACCTACAGCCAATTTAGAATTGCCAGTTAACCTAACCCCATGTTTCTTTGGACTGTGGGAGGAAGCTGAAGTACCTGCAGGCATAGGGAAAACATGCAGGCTCCACACAGGAGTGCTCCAGTCAGCAGACTTGATCTCAAGATTCCCTTGCTGTGAGGCAATGGTGCTAACCATTGCACCATTGTGCCACCCAATGTTTGTAGGTTCCTCTTAACCCAACTTCTCAGTAAAAATCCCTGTGATCCTCTAAGCATGTTCAAGTATAAGGGTTTTAATTAAGCTGTCCATGAGACAATCTGATATAACTCAAGAATCATAAGTGACATATTCTCCAAATGTTGTGGGTGTGTTCTTGGAGATCTTACACTTGTCTGTACCAAATTTTGTACAGATCAAAAAAGTTTGATTTGGGCTCCAACAAGAGAAAATGGCAGCATGGTGGTGTTACTGTTACTTCACAGCTTTTGCTTCCTCCTAAAGTCTAAAGACATCTAAAGCGTGTTAGGGTAATCTGTGATTCTAAATTGGCTATGGATGTGAGGTAGATAAAGTGAACACAATAAAACACCATATAAATCTATAGGAGGAGCAACATCCAATCTAAAAAGCGGTTTTATTTTAGCTGACTCCATAATGTGTGTCTTAAGGTGATACACAGATAACCCACAACAATACACTGTAAATTAACTTCACAGCCTAGGAGGAATAATACTATCACCACCCACAGGATACTTTCTAACTCATGAGGCTATTTTACTGACTGACATTTAAAAGGGTGTGTTTAGGCTGAGGTTTTTGCTCTCTGCCTAATTTAATTTATCTTAGACTGTGTTCTTTCAGATATTCCTGTATAACTAAATTATCCTCTTTTTCCCTCGTTTGTTTCCCAGTTCAGCCCCTGTCTTGTTACCCAAGTAAAATTGCTGAGAGCTAAAGCAAAACACAGTGAGCTTTAGCTCTTGGAAGAAAAGTCAAAAAGAGAAAAACAAAATCAGAAAATACAGCAGACATGGACCTCTGTGACCTTCACAGTGTGTTTTAATGGTGAAATACCACCCCACTGAAAAAATTAAAAAGTGATATGTTGATGCTGTGTTTATGTCTTGTTTTCTCTCTCCACAAAGTTGCAAAAAAGTCAATTATGACAGTTTTGATATATGTCTGTGTCAGCTCTGCTCACAATGTGTGAATTAATATCTGAATCTATATCTGAATTAATATCTGAATATAATGAAGAGATAACAGCTCAGTACAAGTTAACAAAACAAATGTAACTTCACACATACACACACACATACACTTCCTCAGTGCCCATACCCAGGCAGAGAGGTTGACTCAGGCCACTGGCCTGGCCTGTGCAATGCCATGCTTGCACTAATTTAAGTAGATATGATGTACATCAGGGCGAACCATGCCTGGCAGTGATCGAATTCAGACATTTTCTGGCAGCTCATTCCAGACATAAAATTTGAAATGAGTTGCTTTCTTGCAGCTGACTTAATCATATTTAAATGATAAAACCAATGTAACCCAGCCACAGGGGACCACAAGCCAGTGTACTCCTAGTGCCGGTCCCAAGCCCGGGTAAATGGTGAGGATTACGTCAGGAAGGGCATCTGGCGTAAAATCGGTCGCGGCCCGGGTTAACAATGACTGCTTCCAGTGCCATTAGCCAACAGGATGCCAGTGGAAACCATGCTACCGTTGGACGAAGACCAAGGAGGGGGAGAGGGGGAAAGCGTGTTAGGAGGCAGAGAGAGAGAAGGAAAGGTAGGAGGATGGAGGTGAGATTAGGGACTTTAAATGTAGGGACTATGACCGGTTAAGGGAGAGAGCTGGCTGATATGATGGAGAGAAGGAAGGTAGATATATTGTGTGTGCAAGAAACCAGGTGGAGGGGAAGCAAGGCTATGGAACATCGGAGATGGATTCAAACTGTTCTGCCATGGCGTAGGTAGGAAGAGGAATGGAGTAGGGGTAATCTTGAAGGAAGAGTATGTGAAGAGTGTTCTGGAGGTGAAGAGAGTGTCAGATAGAATTGTGAGTTTAAAGTTGGAAACTGAAGGTGTGATGCTGAATGTTGTTAGTGCATATGCCCAACAAGATGGATGCCAGTTAGAAGAGAAAGAGTAATTCTGGAGAAAGTTGGATGAAGTGGTAGAGAATATTCCCAGGGGAGAGAGAGTGGTGACTGGAGCAGACTTCAGTGGGCATGTAGGTGAAGGGAATAGAAGGGATGAGGAGGTGTTTGGTAGATACGGTGGAGGAAGGTACACACAGGTGGACTATATCTTATACAGGAGGTGCAACCTGAAGGAGGTAGGAGACTGCAAGGTGGTGTCAGGGGAAAATGTAGCTATGCACCATGGTGGTCTGTAGGATGACTTTGGAAA
>VUQH01057056.1:11918-23556 GCA_015106775.1 Etroplus canarensis | reverse complement strand
TAACGGGAGCAGCCGAAAGATGAAGAAGATGATGTAGTACATCATGACCATGTGATATTTCAGTTTTTCTTTTTTAATAAATTTACAAAAATTTCTACATTTCTGGGTTTTTTTTCTGTCAAGATGGGGTGCTGAGTGTACATTGAGAAATAAAATGAACTTTTTTGATTTTGGCAAATGGCTGCAATGACACAAAGAGTGAAAAATTTAAAGGGGTCTGAATACTTTCCGTACCCACTGTAGGTAAGTAAACACAAATTAAAAGACAAATAAAAGGAGACCACCTATGAAATCTATAAATACAATGAAAACGCTGCATCAAGAAAAATTATGAAACATAAACAGAGCAGAAACAAAAACCAAAATGCAGAGAAAATGAAAAATGGAAGTAGACTTTAAACAAACCACAGGCGCCCCTCAGACTAAACTAAATGCAAGAAATTAACTGCACTTCTTTAAAACTAATTTAAAATTGTCCAGTGTTTGGGCAGAACTTTATGAGGGATGGAAGACTATTCCAGAGCCTAGAAGGGCAAAAAAGGAAGTTTAACAAGATATCCTAGTTTCCAAAGAAAAATACACAGAGCTTTATTGAGAGGTGTTGCTGCCATCAAATTCAAGACGTCCTAGTATTTTTCATGAAATTTTAAAATGTCTCACTTTCAGCATTTGATACGTTTTCGACGTTCTTTTCTGAATAAAATACTGGTTTACGAGATTTGCAAATTACTGAAGTGTGTTTTTATTTTTATTTTAAGTAGCGCCCCAACCTTTTTTGGAATTGGGGTTCTAAAGAGTTAATGAAGATTTTAGTACAGCACTTAAACTTTTTAGTTTTAATACTTTACTGGCGCATATTTGAAAATACATTTCAAAATATTCAAAATACTGTAATGTAAATATCCTGGGGATTTTAGGGAAGATCTTTTATGCCAAGTAAACACACCAATACTAGTGTGCTAAAATACTCAACAAGTAAAAGTTCTGCATTCAAAATCCTACGTAGTTTTATAAGTGAAATGTATTTATAGTAGCACAATGAAAGCACTCAGCATTCCCTGTGAATTACATTTTTATTATATCTTATATCAGGGGTGTTGAGCATACAGCCCATAGACCAGAACCAGCCAACCAAAGAGCCCAATCTGGCCTAGTGGATGGCTTCGAAAAATGTGAAAATTTTACAGGAGGACATAAATTTTAGACCTTTATTTGTATTATCAGTTTTCTTTTTAATGACATAACCCATGACCTGTCATACAAAGTACGAAAGAAACGTATTGTTTCTTAAACAATAGCATTTTCTGTTTTATGTACAGTAAATAAATGACATTTTCTGTGAATTCACAGATAATTTCTGTTTAAATTAAGTATAAAGTCATTAATTTCTTAATGTGTAAGCCCAATAATAGGTGCTAACAGGTTTCTTTGATTTACTAATGCAGCATTTCTTTACAACATGGAAAAACTGAAACATTTTTCTTTAAATTCCAATTCTTTTTCTTGACATCTCAAGGACTGAATCTGTTCTCAAACTTCTTTACACTGAAAAAGTGGGAATAATTTGGAGGTTTTCTGATAGATTATTCAGCAATAGCTTTACTGATCCTGGCCACTTAAGAGATAAAATGATGGTCCACAATGTAAAATGAGTTTGACATCCCTGTCTTACATGCTTATTTTGTTAATTCTGATGCATCTGTGTTGCTTAATTAAGGAGCTTGCAACCTAAGGGTCAGGCCTCCCACCAAGGGGTTGTAAGACGCTTAATGGGGTGGGAAAGAATAATTATTTAGTTCTGCTGCAAAAATCATAACAATTTCTTTTTCTCCAATCTTTGTTTTGCTGCAAATGTGGGACACAGGCCCCTCTCACCATGGAGGGTTGAGTCAGGAAGGGCATCCGGCATAAAACCTCTGCCAAATTACCCAGATTAATCCGCTGTGGCAACCCCTTGGTAGAGAATACAGGGAGCAGCCGAATAGTACATTTTACATTTAAAAAGAAGCATGTCAGACGTATCTGAAATGTGACTACATGGCTTCAGCTACACATTTAAAATTACAAACAAAAAGTTTGGAGGCCACCGATCTAATATTAATGCATTTCATAAGCCTAAATCATAAATATTATAAGTGTAACCTGAAACTACACATCAATAAGTTACTCTAAATTCCTCTGAAATATAACAATAACTGTTACACCCCAAATATTTACTATAACTACACCAACAGGAAAATTGTTGGTAAAATTGTTCCACAAATATATCCACAGAGGATAAATATTGCCATTCCAGCACACAGTATCATATACCACATATGTTTTCCCTATAAAGCAAACAAAGTGAACTAATATAGCGTTGACTGACCGGGTCTGTGCACATCGCCCTGGCATGAGAAGCGAGGGCGAGGAAGGCGAGGCCATTGAACAGCACCCCGTTGAAGAGGCTATAGGCCACATTCTTGGCAGGCAGCAGCAAGACGAACACCACCACAAATTCGGCATAGAAGACCAGGAGCCAGGTGATGATGCCGCACACAATGCCGCAGCTGTCACGGATGAACCACATGGTGTCAGAGCCAGTACGGGGTGGAGGAGGGGCACAGTGCTCAGGCTTCAGGTAGCCAGCTTGCCGCTCGATGTCCCTGGTGCGGTGTGCCGGGCTCTTCATCTTACAGTGCCTGTGGCTCCAACCACATACTGCGAGGAGTAACGAGAGACAGATGGTGAGGAAGAGGGGGGCAGAGAGATGGGAAGAAAATGAAAGAGGAAGACGAATTAGAGAATTAGGCGAGGGATCAGAAGAGAGTATGTGTTGATGAAGGATGCTACACCATTGGTATGCAGTTATTTTCACTTCCAGAACCTTTAATACTGATGACTTTCTCTGTCACACACAAATGTATAATTTATCTCAGGAGAGAAGTTGGAATGTTTGATTTATATTTTCTACTAATTTTATTGATGAGCTATTTCAGTTTTCTCTGCATTACTTTAAAAGCTTTCTGCAAGAGTGGTGTCCCACAGCAATTAAGAGTCAGTGTAAACAGACTAACGGCAGCTACATGATCCTCAAGGAATATAAATACAAAAAAAAAAAAAAATATCCATCTAAATTCCTGCTCACAGCAAAGAGAAAAGGCTGCTATGAGGCTGTAATTCACCATTTGGCCTTAAGGATGAAACAAAACAATGCTTCAACAAAACAGGCTACACAACTGTCCTGCACTGCACTGGGCTTCAGTGTGCCCAGTGTATCCAGTTCTGTCTAGAGATGAAGCTCATAAATAAGTAAGGTCTGGGCCTGAGTGTATGTGGACAAAAAGCTGATGTAACTTCAAAAGGGTCACACTATCAAAAATATGCACATAACAGACTGGAATTAAACAGCTTATTCCTGGAGGGTCCCTAAACCTTTGCACCCTTCTCTTCACTAAAACCTAAGTTTAACATGAGAGTAATCAAATTGCTAAAGCATAACTGAGGATTCAATCCATTAGGCTTAACTGGGCGATAGTCTAATCTCACTTTTATGTCCACATTAATTTGGGCTTGGCCAATGATCCAGGCAGTTAAGCATGCTTTCCAGAGGACAGGAATTTAATCAGAATGAAAACGTACAGCACAAGAAGGACAGAATTATTCAAAGTCATTTAAGTCAATAAAATAAAACATCTTAGAGTCCATTACAGTCCAGATCAACTGATGGGAACTAACATTGAAAAAGGTATTAATGCTATTTAAGAATAAAAGCCGTTGCTGCATTTTGTCATCAAGTTTCCTCTCCTATGCTCTTTGTTTCACAATGTCTATGTGGGAAGGAGGGGCTAGACTCATTCACATAGAGTAGAGCAGGTCAACAGACGTGATTAAAGTTGCATAAATTTAAAGCAGCGTCATGATAAACTGAAATAAAAGCATTCAACACATTGGTTTGTATCCCTGGACAAAAACTCACCCTTTTCCCTTCATCAGACCGGACTCATACCTACAGATTTGTGCCTATGAACACTAAACAATTTTTTCCAGTTTTACAGGGTGAAAAAAAACCAATTGGATTTTGTTTTTTGGCTGGTGAGGTTGATGGCCCAAGTCCCTTTTTACACAATCTATAATTTTACTTTTTCACCTAAGTTATGTTTACATTCATAGGTTGCTCAGATTTAGGCATCAAAAACGACTATTTGGCTTAAGGAATAGAACTCCTTGGTTAGTTTGGACAAAAGATGTTGAAGTGTGCAGGAGAAAAAGAGGAAGACAATAGCAGTGTAGTGAAGGAGGACACGCAGAGGGTTGGTGTGACATAAAAAGATGCAAATGATGGGGTGAGACAGAGGCAGGTAATCTGCTATGGCAATCCCTATCGGAAGCAGCTGAAAGAAAAGGGAGGTTAGGTTTAGACAGAGATCATGGTTTGGGTTAAAATACAGTAGTTGCCAATTTTTCAAAGCTCTGTTTTTTTGGTTGCCACATTGAAGACTCTTAAAAACACACTAGTTTCAAAGTTTTCTACTTTTAATCCAGGTCCAATCAAAGTCTTGTGGACTGTAATTTGACAAGATAAAGGGGACAGATCATGTCCATGCACATGAACAAATAATTTTCAAGACTATTTCATGGTTTGCCATGAGATCAGGCTTGAATTTAACATTACTTGAGTTGACTAGTTACTAAATGGCTGCCACCCCCTGGTGGGGTGTGAAGCTGCTGCAGGTGGGGCACAACAACCAGGTTAAAAATGTGAAGTGAAACGAAGGTGAATAGATGACGTTTGCTGACGCTATTGCACTGATGATTATGCACTTTTAAGTAAAACTGAACGTGGATCATTTTTTTATTGTTAATGACAGAAAAAATTATGGGGGGTTGAGGCGTGAACACTTTTGGTCTTTTGAAATGAGGAGTGACAAAAAATTAGAGCCCAATGGTTAAAAGTGAAATAAAAGCTTCCCACAGGGGTCAATCCATCTAAAACCAAAGCTGGTCAGACAAACCTGAGTCAGGCAATGACAGCTGAAAAGACCTCAATAGGTCTCAAATTCCCCAGCATTTGTTATATGCTAAATGTAACCACACATTTTTCAGTAGTGATCTTCTCACAGAGGCATTTAGGTGAGGCCAGCCATATAAAACATTTGTGGGTGACACCAGGAGTTCAGTGTGTGCATTAAGTCTAACGCCTTGACTGGGATTTAGTCATTTTAACTGAATCGGTAATTGTTTTAACACTGTACTGGTGATAATGTTAATGATAATTATCTGACACTGCATCTAATTTCAATTTTAAAGTCATTCAGCAGTCGAACACACCACATAAAAGAAATGTTGTTTAAAAAGTTTGCCTCAAGACTATTGCAAAAACTCATAGAAATGTGCTGCACATGCTGGGAACTCTGCTTTCACCCTTCTGTTAAGTTTATCCCAAACTGACCCGATGGAATTTAGGTCCAGAGAGGCTGCTGGTCTTCCATCATTTAATGCATACAATCCAGATCTTTTAATATTTTGGGTCATTAGCTTGTTTTAAGATGAACCCCTGACCAACCAGTCTGCCTTCCATTGTTTCTTGCCCCCCTTCACAATTTATACGCAATTTACAACTTCTCAAAGTACAGTACTGTCCTAATAATGCATCAGTGGGTGTAGTAACAGTTTGTTCATTTGCACAGACAGAGTAATCAAAAAAAAGATGGAGCACCTTTGGGAATTTGTTTGCATTAACTTTCACTGCTGCAGAAAAGTTGTAAGTTCGCCAACTTCTTAATCACATCTGCGGGGGTAACCATATTAAGCTTGTTGACAAAGATCTTGCCTATTTAATTTGTGGTTTAAATTAAGTGGTTCATTTGTGTAATAAATGCATTAGAAGTACAGGTGATACTCTTCTTGTAATAAACACAGGAAAACACACCAGTATTGCTTAAATTACTTATATGACTCACTGGTATGGTAAATATTTGACTCAACTGGTGGAGCTAGCCCATTTCAAGTAAAACTTGCTTGAGAAAGGGGCATACAGGAAGCTAACATAATGCAAATGAATCACTTCATTAGAAACAATAGTTAGAAACAGCAATGAAACCAGTGTTTAGTGAAAATGCAGATGATGGGACAAAAAAGAAACTCAAGAAAGCTACAGAATGAAACAACTGCAAAGGCAGGGTTCATTAACAATTAAGTCTTTTTTTCCCGTCTGTATAATGAGACTATAGATTTCTATCATAAAAGCCTGCTTTTACAGAGAGAAAACTGGCTTGATTGTGACAGAAACACTTTACACAACAAAATGTTCTGAGATGAGCCAACAAAGAGGCTACAGTTAAGAGGCCCTTCTGCAGCTTTGTAAAATTAGATACAGTAGGTGAAAGTGTTTAATACTGTGGGAGTAAGTTCCTTCAAAATACATGCAGCACAACACAGATACTCAGTGATTTGTATGATACCCTGCTGCTAAAGTGCAATTCAAAATAAATTACAGCAGAGTGATGCAGGCAGCTAATGTGGGCAGGCAACACAAGGACCTCCTGCTGGGACAAACAGCTAGTAAACACACTGATGTGGTTTCATTCTACTGATAACCTGAAAAAGACAGTTTCGCCCCAAGACTAATCTAACGCTTTAGAAATCATTACCAGAAAACTGCAAAACAAACACGGCCAGATTATGATATCACAATCACATTATTTTATTTAATACATGCGCGGTGCCATGACGTCGTGATCCACTAGGTTTAGTGAAACTCCAAGATTAACTAAATGAGAAAGCTGCGCCGCCATTTTCAACATGGGACAAACCAGGTTATTGTGGTAATATCGCCCACCAAGACCCAATGCCATGCCTACACCATGGTGCTAGTTCTTGACCAGCCCTAATATGTCTTAAGATATTATGATGTCATAAATAAATCTAATGATGGCATTTATGTATAAATGGCAGAAGGGCACACACACTCATTTTACGAACATTAAAATCCAGATAAATATTCCCAAGAATAGCAATTCTTGTAAAAACAAAAAAGTGCCCACAAAACAACAAATATGACCTTGAGCACAGACCAAAACACTACAGAGACTAAAGCAGTGCTGTCAAACACACAGCCCAGGGACCAGAACCGACCCATCAAAGGGTCCAATTCAGCCCACTGGACGGCTTTGCAAGTGTGAAGCTGCAATAAAGTCAGTCAGTAAAATGTATTATAATTTGCTGTGACGACCCCTTTGGGAGAATAAAAGGGAGCAGCTAAAGGTACATTATGTTCCTTTGGTGGTGATGCCAGCCTTACTACACAGGTACAAAAAGATTTATGGAAAGTTTTTAGTATTTCTAGATGTAGAGAAGTTGCTTTAATCATAAAGATGTAAAACATTATTGTTCAGTCATAAAAACCACATGTGAAGCTTTTGTGCCATTCTAATGTGATCTCTAAACTAATGTACACCTAATGACAGCAAATTCATTGAATGCTGAACTATTTCTAGTAATTATACTTCTTTTTCTTGACATCTCAGGGTGTTCTTTGATCAAGAAATAATACTCTGTCGTCTGGTATTTATTTAAGGGAGTGGGGTAAACCGTGCTTTTCACTTTGGCAGTGTCTAAATAAAATAGAGCTGGTGTTTTCAGCAACGCGTGATTCTGATTTAACTTTTGCTCATTTTATTTAATAGTGAATACTGCATATCAAATTTGCTCAGATGGATTTAGATCTGGGGAGCTTTAAGGTCAAGTCAATACCTTAAACTCTTTGTCGAGTTTGTGACCAATGCGTGTTGTGTGACAGGGCGCATTATGCTTCTGAGAGACCAATACCACCAGGGAATACAGCACCTGTTAAAGCAACATCCACACAAAAGCAGGATCTAGAGTCTCTAAGCAAACAATGTCTCCACTTGTTTCAAGTTTTTCCTAATGAAATCGGCTGCCATTACTGCTCCAGGTGAACAACACACACACACACCTGGCTGTTGATATGATGAAGCATTTGTCTTTTGCATTTTGGTCATGTGTGCTTTGTTGTAGAAAGCACTGAACATTGTGCAGCTTTATACGACCAGCCCAGGGACTATGGATGTAAATGATAGATTCACTCAATGGTTCGGTCCTGCCTACTGTGGCCACTTTCTCTGATGAACAGGGGTCAACTACTCAACTTTCTATCACAGCCAACATAGTTTTCTCCAAACGCATTAACTCTATCACCAGTATAAGACTTTTGCTTATTACTAACCATATGAGCTGCCCCTTTGGACATGGTTTGACCCATTTGCTGCAAAGCCAGAAGGTCCGGGGTTTGAGCCTTTCTGGGTTCTTTCTTTGTTGAGTTTACATGATCTTGCTGTGGCTGCCTATGTTTTCTCTGGCTGCTCTGGTTTCCACCTACAGTCCAAAGTTCACGTATGCTTAACTGGTGAGTCTAAATTAATTGTAGGTGTGTATGTGTGATATGTGAAGCAATTAATGTCCACAGAATAAGGCACTACTGCATGTTGTTAAATTTTGTCTCCTCTCCCACAGTTTGTGTTTTGTCCTCGTCTCTCTTTGCTCTTCTTTTTGCTCCAGTCCTTCTCCTCTCCCCACAACTGTTTGAGACAGATGGCTGCCCCTCTCTGAGCCTGGTTCTGTTGGAGGTCTCTTCCTGTTAAAAGGGAGTTCTTCTTTCCCACTGCTGCTAAATGTTTGCTCATAGGGGATCATGTGGTTGTTGGGGTTTCCTCTCCAATATTGTAGGGTCTTTAACATACAGCATAAAGCACTTTAAGGCAACTTTTGTTGTAAATTGGTGCTATGCAAATAAAATTGAATTTAACTAAGTTATTGTTGCCTTCCTACCAGCTCAAATAATTCTACCTTTCTTCTCTGACCTCTGGCATCAAGCCAGTGAGTGTAAATTCATACCTTATCTCCACATATAAACAATGATTTAAGAAGAGAAAACATTAAAAGGTTAACAAAATATTAAGGTGCAACAATGCTTTGTGACAGAAGGATAGCAGCAGGAGCGAAAGGGAAGGTTTACAAGATGGTAGTGAAACCTGCTATGATGTATGGGTTGGAGACAGTGGCACTGACAAAAAGACAGGAGGTGGAGCTGGAGGTGGCAGAATTGAAGATGTTGAGATTTTGCTGGGAGTGACCAGGATGGACAGGATTAGAAGTGAGGACATCAGAGGGACAGCTCAGGTTGAGCTCTTTGGAGATAAAGTCAAAGAGGCAAGGCTGAGATGGTTTAGACATGTGCAGCAGTGGGATACTGGATATACTGGACAAAGGATGTTGAAGGTGGAGAAGAGGAAAACCACAGGGAAGGTTCATGGATGTAGTGAAGGAGGATGCAAGGGACATGGAGAGATAAAAGCAGATGATTTACAGCAACAGAAAGAAGAAGAAGACTTTTATGATCAACTAAACTGCTTAATGTGTAAAACAACTTGCCTAATTTCCCAAAGCATAAATTGATGACTTAAATTGTTTTGTCCTGTGCAAAATCTTCACTATCACAAGAAACCAAGACATCTGAAAAATATAAAGAACTGAGGACACCTGAACAGTAAAAGCTACTCAGTTTGACTTTTTATTTTGGTTAGATTTTTACAGTATACTATTTAGCCTTCTATCATTCTTTTTTATTTTTACTTTTTTCTAGTTTCTGTGTAATTGTCCTATTTCTTACACTCTTTAGTCATGCTTTTTTAATTTATTGAGCTATTCTTTATTTGTTATAGGTTGCGTTCAGTGTTCAGCTGTAAAACAGTGTTTTAACAACCTTTGCTATAAATGAAGTATATCCTGCAGATTCATTTCCTGTTTATAAGCCAAATGATTCACTGACTGGTCCGTCCAGCTCCACTTTGGCTTTTTTTTTTTTTATTTAAAGGATAAAGAAGACTCTAAAAAAATGCTGAATAACATGAAAGGTAAAAAGTGGAAAAATTAAAGCGTGTTTCTGTACGCATCTACCAGACTGAAGTGCCTTTGAACAGGACACTGAATCAAAGATGTTATCTTTTCTGGTGAGATGGCATGATGGTGATATATTTCTCTTTCAGAAACTGAAGTAATGAACCAAAGCAGGAAGTTCAGTGGCAGCTGGAGCCGAGCAGGATGTGTTCTTTATTCCCAGCCGCTCAGAGCTGGACTCACTTAAACGTGTACGTAACTCTTTCCAGAGTAAAACTGGTTTTTCGCAGCCTACCTCACGTCCTCCTGGCTCTGTCGACGGAAGTTTCTTCAAGTCAAGTCAAGTTTGAAGCCTTTTCGAAGTTCAAACACACCGAAGCGCCCAAACGCCTGTCCGCCCCTCCGCTGAGTCCGTTAGCTCAATCCCAGCTAACCTCACTGATCCCCGGACAGCTGCCCCTCCGCGGCACCGCGGCTCGGCTCCCGCTTTCACCGCCGCCTCGCTTTCGACGAGCTGTAAATTTGCCTTTCTGTACACTCACTGGCTACGTGACCACGACTTGAGGCAGGCCTCTGCCAAACTGCCGCTCCTCTTGTCAGATCCAGAAAGCTCTGCGGGCAGCCGGACAACAAAACGCGCATCCAACCAGGAAGTCAGCCAGCCGCTCCTGCCTCACAGGGCTCTGTGCCCTGAGCGACGTCTCCCAGGTGAACAGTGTCACCCACGCTGCGCTCTCTGGCAAATTTATGAGGAAAAAAAGCACATCGACCAAAAAAAAAAAAAAATTTACAAAAAAAACCTCACAAATTTATGAAACCCTCACGAATTTATGTAAGAAAACTTCCATATTTATGAACGATAATATCAAATGAAACGTATCTTTCAGCTTCTCCCTTGTATTCTCCACAGGGGTCGCCACAGCGGATTAATCCGCATTGGTAATTTGGCAGAGGTTTTACGCCGGATGCCCTTCCTGACTCAACCCTCCATGGTGAGAGGGGGCTTGTGTCCCCACCTGGGATCAAACCAGGGATCGCTTATAAGGCAAATGAGGAAACCACTACACTGCTGGGGACATAATGAATGATAATATCAAATCCACCAGAAAAAATGGCAAAATCATAGGAAAACAAAATTTACATTGAAAAAAATGGCACATTTAAAAGAAAAGACATGAAAATTTACAGAAAAAATTACAAATTTACAAGGAAAAACCTGCAAAAGTTGGGGAAATTTTTATGAAAGAAATCTGCAGATTTATGAGGATTTTTTTTTGTTCAAATTTACAACAAAAACCCCTGAAGTTTACAAAAAACAGGTAAATTTATGAGAAAAACTTGCACAAATTTATGTGAAAAAAAATTGCACATTACCAGGAAAAAGAAACTTGAAAATTTACAAGAAAAAATGGGCAAATTTACTAGAAGAAAATTTTATAATTTACAAGAAGAAACCTCACAAATTTACAGGAAATATTCTCAAATATACAAAAAATGCAAAAAGATCCCAAATTTACAAGAAAAATTTAGCATATTTCTGGGA
Source organism: Etroplus canarensis (assembly GCA_015106775.1). Taxonomy (NCBI): domain Eukaryota; kingdom Metazoa; phylum Chordata; class Actinopteri; order Cichliformes; family Cichlidae; genus Etroplus; species Etroplus canarensis. Next base: position 12,116 of record VUQH01057056.1, on the reverse strand, counting down.
AAAGTATTTAAAAATCTAGCAAATTTTAAGTGGAAAAAACTTGCAAATGTATGACAGAATGACAGATTCGAGAGCACAACTGGCAAATTTACTGTAAGAAAAACTGGCAAAGGATGTTGAAGATGGAGCTGCCAGGCAGGAGGAGAAGAGGAAGACCACAGAGAAGAGTCATGGATGTAGTGAAGGAGGACATGCAGA